>VDFB02179234.1:109195579-109255727 GCA_007258455.2 Sequoia sempervirens
TATTATTGTGTGTGTATCATGGTGTAATCTCAATTTTATGCTTTTCCATTTTTCAAGTTGTTATTAGAGCCACAATATTTAGAAGAGAAAGATATATAGAAGAAATGTAGGTCATTGTGTGGGTGAAGTTAGCATGAGAGAATGGGACCTTTGAGGATTCTTCATATTTTTTCAAA
The DNA here is from genome assembly GCA_007258455.2 of Sequoia sempervirens. Taxonomy (NCBI): domain Eukaryota; kingdom Viridiplantae; phylum Streptophyta; class Pinopsida; order Cupressales; family Cupressaceae; genus Sequoia; species Sequoia sempervirens. The sequence continues at coordinate 109,195,756 of VDFB02179234.1, forward strand.
TTTTTAGTAGGGTTGTTTATTCATATTTGTTTTATCTGCAAATATTAAAGCTATGTGAAATGGATTTGAAGGATTTCATGAATTTCTCTTTCCACATTTTATGTTGAATAGTGTCACCCATGAATGTCTATTGTCTTTGATTATAAAGGCTATTATTTTAGGAAGCAATAATTGCCAATATGTTGTGCATTGAAACGCCAAAATGGAGAATAGAATGTGATAAAATGCTTTACATTTTCCTATTTGAGAATTGGATTGTGTCAAAGTGAAAATAATTTCATTAACAGTAGTATCGAATTTTAGATTCCAAATTTATATATTACATAATAGGCTTTCTTGGTGGTTGTGCATGCTTAAACTAGAGTGCTTGTAATTTGATATACTCAAATATTTGTGGATTTGATTCCCACATGTATAAAGTGCAGATTCATTCCAGAAGAGCTAGTAATATAGATTCAATCTATTGCATTAAAACATTAAACCAATTGGTTTGTAGTGCAGCAGTGGGTTTGCAACTTCCATGAAACATACCTTACTCCATAGTGGACATAAAGGAATCAATCACCTTTAGATTAAGGACATGATTTGTAAGGTAAGAGAACTAGCTATGCTAACTTCAATAGCCTTCTATTACTATACCTAACATAGTTTATTAAGATTCAAATGAGACATCAAGTAGATAAAGATAACAAGTCAACAAAGTAGGCTAGAGGACAAAAGAGGTTGAAAGTTTTTGAAATCTTGAGGTAGCTTTTCACTTGGAGATTGTAGATTGTTTTAGAAGCACCATTGTATTTGTGTCTATTCTTAGAGCAAGGGGGCTTGGCAATTTCATTTTATTTGTAGATGGTTTATTATGTCTTGATCCACAAACTTGGTGATTTGTATCAATGGATGGTTGATTATGTCTTGATGTATGTGGTTAGTTGAGTATGGATTGATTTACATAAAAAGTGTCATTGTTATGGATAATTGAGTGTGTCTCAATTCACATACATAGAGTGGTATTTTGTAGATACTTGAGTATTTCTTGATTCACAAGAGGAGAGGTGTACTTGTGAATAGTTGAGTAGTTTCTGACTCAAAGGTATTGTTGGATGGTAAACTAGTGCAATCAATTTGTTGCATCTTGAGTGTGGAGATTTAGTGGAGGTGTTTCATCAAATTTCTAGATGGGCTCCTCTATTCAGTCTATTTAGTGTTCCATCCTTGGTTTAGATTGATGTAATAAGGGGGAGAATATTAGAATATTATATCTTAGTATAGGATATAGGTTAGACGATAAATATAAATTAACAATTTAGTATGTTAATGTTAATTTACAAATAAATATTAAGCTAGTGAACAAATTAATGTTAGTAGTTAAGTGGGAGTTACTTTTTGCATGGAGGTTGCATGGTTGTGAAGTGGTTCAAAGGGAAGAGGCTTATATAATCCAACGTAAACAAATGTAAAATCATCATAATACAATATTCAAAATTATTTTGTGTGTGAATAACAATGTAATTAGTTGATGCTCAAGCATTTTTCAATGTATTCAACCTCATAGGCTAGAGCTTTGAACCTAAAAAATAGGGTATACATATATTATAACCATGGAACTTGACACAAATAATTGGCACTAGACACATACTATCTCTCCCCATTTCTATTACTTATTTCCTTATTTTTTCTTTTATTGTATTTTCTTGCCTATTTATTATTATCTCTCTATCTCATTGTCTAAATCTCTCTTTCCTTCTCCAACTCATTTTTTATTCTCATGTTTTAGTCTTCCCTACTTTTAAGTTTTTATTGTTTTAGTATTTCTTTATTTTTTATTAATATTTCCTTTTTTCTCTTTTTTTTCTTTCTTATGCAGACCTTGTGAATGGATATTTGCAACCCTAAAATTTAAACTTTTGTAGACTTGCAAACTATGAACCTTAGATTGAAAGAAATTACTAGTTTCCAACTCTTGAACCTTGGACAATTTAATTCAAATCAAACTCAACCATAGACCATGGCCTAGTTATATATTGACCCTATTCCAAGAACCTTTTATCATATTTCCTAAATCCTTGGACCTTAGACATTGAATATTGGACTTATGGATTATGGATTGTCGACCAAGAAAATTTCTCTTTACCTTGACCCTTTAGAACCTCTATCATAGTTCATACAACCTGGATACTAGATCCTTAGAGCTTAGGATTTGAACCCTATACCCAAGAATCTTGACAAATTCATACAATTATTCAATACAATGGAGATAGAATAATTGAAGAACACATATATACCTAAAAGGGTTATTTGATTCATGCTCAACTCCATTAGGAGAATTTTCCTAAAAGCATGCTTTGATCAATTCTCAATTCCATTGAGAGAATGTTTCTTGCCACATGTTCCCTTATACCTTTAATGAAGCTACTAATAACTTGTATTTGGCCTTATCTTTTGGGTCAATTATTTCATGGAAAGGTCTTAAAGATGCTTTCCTTAATCAATTTTCCACCTATATGATGAAAGAGGGGTTCTCAACAATCCTCTTTTCTAAAAACAAATGCTCAAAATATCCTCAACAATGCATAGAAATCAACAATAAAACTCATGGATTCACATTAAAATTTACAACAATAAATCTACTCATAATAAAAATATGATTACAATATCATTTTCAGTCAACAAAGGACTGATGGGAAGAAACATATTCCCTTCACATAATCTGAAAATGAATTGAAAAAAAGCTACAAAAAAAAAAACTATGTGCTTCATTAGCACCTCGAAATCTACACTTTTCCTCTTCCAACAATCATTTGCAACTCTTCAAGTCTCGACAATGGTGTCTTCAACCTTTAATGACCACAATAACCCTTTCAACATGCAACAAAAAACTTCACCAACCTCTTGAGAAATGACATGCCCAACTCTCCAACCTCCCAAAACCTGCAGCAACAAATGAATGCCCAAAACATGCAACAAAACCCTTCTCCCAAAAATCCAAAAATCAAAATTTCCCTCCCATTTGGAAAAGTCACGATCCCCTCTTTGGAATTAGTGGTTTCAATAATAGAAAAATCAATAAATAATTTTTCATGCAATTTTGTAACTCCCACAAACCCAATGCCCAAGTTTGTTTTTTCTAATTTTTCCAAAAATGTGACTACACCTCCACTATCTCCACTTCCTAACTTTCATAACAAAATGATTTTATTTAATTAAATATAATTATGCCCAAATTATTAAAATAGCCTCCTAACATAAAATGCAAATGCAAATTTCAAATTAATTTTTTCTTGATGATGTTGATTGCACTTTCACAAAGGATGCACTTGCATCACTATATGAGAGAACCCAATGGACATCTAAATTTTTTTAAGATAATATTCCATAAGCTATAATCAATATCACTAATCCTTACAAACCTATAGAATCCATAGCTATTTAGATGTATCTTGTGGCTCTTAATTGTCTTACTATCCATGTTTCTGGGAGGACATTTGCTTTGACTTCTTATATTATTAATCATTTATTCACAAGCCAAGATTTGTGAAAGATAACTTGTTCCCCAATCATATGAAATAGGACCTCTTTCTTCTCTTTGGAAACCAACAACATACAACCAAATTCCCATGCTAAATAAATGGCTTCTCATCATATGCCAATCATCAACCTACTTCTCGGGATGACTAATTATTTCAAAATCCAACTACAACCACAATTAGTTGTTCAATCCTAATCAAGCCATGTAATTTCCTCCAATCTCTCAAGTTATGCTAGCCACACAATTTAAACCACCATACATGAACAAGAAATGCTCACAATTTAGAGCAACCAAGCAAGTGAACCTCATTGAACGTCAATATAGTGTGCCAAAATGCATGAACAATTAGATGCGAGCTAGTAATCCTCAAACACAAGCTCCCCTAACACCATAAAATCAATCTTTTGAATCAAATATTTATTTGCATAACCTTCAAAAAATGGTCCAATAACTTAATAATGATGTTTCAAGCATGTAGAGAGGAAACACAATGAATTAGGGAAGTGGTGGATATCAACAAATAATTAATAACAATTTGCAATGCAACCATCAATGGAATACCCATCCAAATAATGGTTGTTTTGATCCTTGTGTAGAAAACCTAAATAGGAAAGGGAATAAGTGTGAAGCAATAAAAAATATTGCACAAATTGATGGTTGGAGGCTTTATTCTAGTAATAATTAGAGTGAAATGGATATCCTCAATTCCACACAAACTTTGATATATTCCAGCCAAGGTCTAAAAAATAATAAGAAATCAACTTCTCAAGGATAAAACTCTAGCCAAAACTATGCAAACTTTGGAGTTTTTTACATGTTGGAAACACATGACCTTTTTAAGAAAAATGAAGAAAACAAATTTGATGAAAACATTGACAAAGTTCATGCATATCAATAATACTATAAATGTGGAAGTTATGCTTTGAGAAATGGGGTAAAGGAGCCCTTGACAAAATCCATCCAATTAAATGTCCCTCACAAACCACCTAATCCTAATTTAGGCAACAACTTAGATAAATAGGGAGGGGCATTGGTGTCGGCCTCCTCAAGGTGTGTTGAAAATCAACACAGATGGTTCCTCTCATGGAAATCCTAGCCATGCTGGTATTGGAGGTGTTGGGCAGACTAGTTTTGGGACTGTTGAGTTTATCTTTTCTATTTATAAGGGTTGGTATTCTAACAATGTGATGGAGCCTCTTGCCATTTTATGTGTTGTAGAGCATGGTTGTGCTCTCGGGCGGCGACAGATCATTTGTGAATCTGATCCTCAGGTGGTAGTGACTTTGTTGAAAAGGCAACAATTAGAGGATGTGACTTGGCATTTAGTTGTTATTATAAAACATATTCTTAATCTGTGTGCTTCCTTGGATCATTTTTCTATCATGTTCCGCGTGAATGGAATGAGGTTGTGGATTGTTTGGCTAAATGGGCTTCTGATCATGTGCAAGATTGGAATATTGTGGAAAGGGGTCAGTTACCCCCAGATTTGTTACAAAAGTTGGACCAACTTTTGAAGATTGATAGGGATGTGTAATGCCCTAACTTTGTATTTCTCTTTTTTGGATTGAATAAATTTTTACCCCTCTTTTAGTCAATTATGTTTCTTGGAAAAAATCTAATAGTTCTATTTTCAGCTTTTGCTTCTTTCTTTTTCTTACTGCATTTTTATCTTTTTATCTCTATTGGTCTCTCACTTCATCATGTTCATCTCATTTTTCCCTTTTCATGTTTCTATGTTTATTTTTTTCTCTTTCTTAATTTTTTTTAATTTTAGCCCCCCCTCTCTCTTATTTATCTCTTTTCTTTGTGATTTTTTTATACACCCTCTTTATATGTATTTATATCATTCCCCTCTTATCCTCTTCTTTTTAATTTTTTTTTTTTCTTCTTTCCTTATTTTTACGTTTTGTTTCTTTCTAGAATCTTATAGTTGTTTTTTCTTTCTATCAATTTGTATTTCTCTTTCTTATTTATCTATATTTTGTTTTAATTTTCTCTCTTTCTACCTTTAACACTCTTTTCTCATATTTTCTTTCTTTCTAGATATTTCATTTTTATCCATTTCATTCAAGATCTACTTTTATATTTGTTCTCACTTTTCCTTTCTCAATTTTCTTATTTTCTCTTTTCTTTCTTTATTTATTATTTCACTCTCTTTTTCTTTTTCTTTATCTTTATTTCTATTTTTCCTTTCTTGTGTTTTCTCTTTCTTTCTTACTTGCTCTCTTTCTATTTATTCTCTAATATTTATTTATCACCCTTGTTTGATTTATTTATCTTCCAATCTTTTTTACTTTTTTTCCTTTATATATATGTTAGAAGAATTGTCATTGATGTCAAGACTTGATCAAGCTATTGAATTGAACAATTAATTATTGAGTATGAGTGAAGGGAAATGTATAGATTGAATCAATTTGTGTTGAAGATTAGATTGGAAGTAAACATCAAATAAATCTGAAGAAAGGAGTGTAGACAAATAAAAATTGAATCTACATTATTTTTATTTGAAGCTACATTATGTTGATTTTTTAGATCGACGTTGTCAAAACAAATGTTGTGCAAATCGACATTGTCATAACAAAGGATGTGTTTATCCTCAGCTACATAATAAACCTTCAGAAGGAGTGTGGTTGTAAATTGATTAGGAAGAATCTACTAGATAAGTTTAAATATGTATTCATTATATCAAAAGATCATTGCCTAACAAAATACGAATGATGGGAAGAAGAACGTGTTTACATCAAAAGGATCACTACCCAACCAACCACAAACTAAAGAAATTTGTTAAGAAACTTGATTATGAAGAAGCACGAATTAATCAAATTTGTTAAGAAGCACAAATTAAAGATTAGTCAAATCTAAAGAAGCATGTTTTAAAAGAAGACTTGTTAAGGGAAAGAGACGGTATCAAAAGAAGCGATTAGAACAAAAAGGGTGTGATTCTAAGTGAGGACGTGATTAGAAGAAAATGACTTTATGAAGCATCATAATGTCTTTTTGTAAAGGCATGAATATTATTCAAACGTCTTCTATGATAATAAAATATTGAGTTTGTGTTTATTCTGAAAGATGTGGTCTTTCATTGAAGAGATAGTGACCATTCATTAAGAACAAATTTAATAAATCTGAAGGTGTGATATGTTCATTAAGAACATATTTAATTACTCAAAATAAATATTCATTAAGTGAACAAACAACATGATCATTCATTAAGTGTTGCAACCTTTAAGTAGCTTATATATGAGGCATCAAAATCATTTTTGTGGTGTGTTTGTGAAGTATTAGGTGGTTCATATCAGAAACCCATCTTCTTGTGTGGGTTGAGTGTGAGATTTTTCATCACAAAGGCGGATTGGAGGATTGGGAGAGTGCATATCTGATTGAAGTTATTTACTTCATCCATCAAGTCAAGGTTTGGTGCCTTGCATTAGGGTTTGGTGCTCCTTGTAGGTTGGTGCCTACTAAAATTCTAAAGGAGTTGGTGTTACTTGTAGGTTGTAGCCTACAAAATCATCTCATTTATAAATAAAGTAGGTTGGTGATCTAGAGGATCTTCACCAAAAATTGAAGTTGCTCATTTTTTTCTTCAGAAATGGCATCATTAGGAAGTTGCCAAAATTCTGACTCCAACGCAACTCGAACGGGGTCAAACGGAGCTACGGAGCCCAAGATATGCCTGGTCAAACCTTGGTCAACCCTGGAGCCAGGTCAGAGAAAAAAAGCATCAAAAATTGATGTCATCAAAAGTGGTCAAAGTCAGTACCATCGCGAAGAGCTTGTCAAGAGCTTTCCGATGACATTCGTTTCACACAAATCAGAGTTTGTTTGCTTGAGTTACAAGCAGTCAAAGGTAGTACAGAGAAGGTTGACTTTGACCATACAGATGCTGATGTCAGCATGCTAATGTGGCCATTCCATATGGTACGGAGAGTGACTTGGACCACCCAAAAACTGACATGTGGCATCTGCATCAACTTGTACGGTCCAATCATCAAAGCACACGTGGCACCCGTACATTCCGTTATCGGCCACATCAGCATCTCTATCAGCGGACACATCAGCATCGTCGCCGAATGGTAGCTTGACACATGGCACCCTCCTAGTGCAACACATGGCACTTGGCCCATTGTCTCCCTCCACCAGTCGACAATTTGAATAAAAAGGGTATGTGGGGGGATTCGATCCCCCCACCTATGATTTGTGAAACCTCCACGCAACCGGTACACCAAACCACCAACCCTTTACCATATATAGCGGCAGGTGTATTTTGCTAAGAATGCAGTTGGGTTCTTTGAAAATTTCAAGCCAACGGATTTGAAACCCCAAACCGGTCAATTTCCAAAACAACTATTGGTCGTTGCACCATGCAACAGGTCCAAAGTATATTTAGAGGTCGGTGGGTTTTGTTAAAATGCAAGACTGATTACCCAATTTTAAAACAAAGACCCTCCAAATTTTAAAACAATAATCCTTTTGAAGGATTAGTTATAACTTATTGAAACAACAAAAGCCTGAAATACAAAATTTGAAGGGCTCTAATAATTTGTAAGATTTTATGGGGGGATTTTTCAAATATATTTACTATGTAAGGGGGATTTTTATGTAAAAATGGGAGATGGGAAAATATTGTAAAATCATTTGGTCGGAAACCAAATTGAGTAAAAAATTTGTATAAAAAGGGGGGCTTTAGAAGCTTAAGGGGGTCATGGAGGACATTCAGGTGTTGGAGACTGAAGATAATTTTGGATCTAGACGAATTGTTGATCCTGTACGTCTAGAGAATGTTGGAATTTCTTTTGTGCTTGAAGGGAAAAGCTTGTAGACATTTGTAATGCCAAATTTCTAAAGATTTTAATTGGATCGGTCTACTCCTTGGAGAGGGGCCCGGAGACGTAGTCGTTCTTACGACGAACTCCGTTATCAAGCTATTTGCATTCTTTCTTTCTTGTCTCATTTTGAATTTCATCACTTTTATTTTGTTCATTTAATTATGTGTTGTTGATTTCATTTTCCTAATTTTGAGTTTGAAACCATAATCATTATGCATTGTTAAAGCAATCGTCTTAGATCCATTAATCATATCAAATTGGTATCAGAGTTGTGTTTTGACTAGTATTGCAGAATCAAATGCTAACGCGCTCCAAGATTCAAAGAGGTGAAGGTGAACTTGAAGAATACAATCCTGAGATTGACAAACGAAGGACTTCGCCAACAATGGATGAAACTGAAGCTGGGAAAAGCACCGAGCAAGAGCTTGATGATAAGTATTTCCAGCGAGTCTTCCTCGAAATGAAGGATATGGTGGAAGAGTTGTATGCAGAAAATAAGAAGCGTGAAAAGGAAGATTCATCGAAGCAAGAAAAGAAGGAAGATCAAAAGGACAAAGGAGGAAAAGATCCAAAAGCTCCATCTCTTCCATCTTCCCCTTCTTCTCCATCTTCCCCTTCTTCTTCCTCTTCTACTATTGTTAATCCTTTCAAAAGCAAGTCTAAGCCTATTATTAAAATTGATGTAAAATTTGAATTGCCTAAGTATTGTGATGAGTTAAATGCCAAAAATTTAGATGATTGGATCCAACAGGTAGAAGTGTATTGTAGGATTCAAGGCCTAACAGAAGATGCTTCTATGATCCAGTTAGCCACTCTTTGGTTGGGAGGTACAACTCTCACCTGGTGGGAGAGTAGGACTCGGGAGGAAATTGCTCTCCATGGTAAGGTCAATATGACTTGGATGGAATTTATTGTTGCCTTAAAAAATAGTTTTATCCTTTAGGTTATATGCAACAATTAACAATGAATTGGCAAACCTTTAGGCAAGGTAAGGGTTAGTCTGTCCAAGATTACACTAATGAGTTTAGAAAACGGGCTATTGCTTTAAATGTTCCATTGTATGCTCAGGATACATTACTCAAGTACATAGGTGGTTTGCATTCTTACCTAAGGCATACTATTCTAATGTTGAGTCCTAATAATTTGGATGAAGTGTTAGTCTAAGCTACTCATTTAGAGTCAAGGGGTAAGAACACTTTCAGTGATAATTTTTCAAAGAAACCATCTAAGTCTGAGGGGAAGTCTAAGGGTAAAGAAAAAGATAAAGATAAAGGCAAAGGGAAGAAGAAAGCTATAGTTAAGAAGGAGGGTGATAAACCCACATGCTCCCATTGCAAGAAAGAGGGGCATGATGATTTGAAGTGTTGGAAGCTTCATCCCAAATTGAGGCCGAAAAGATACGAAGGAAATAAAGGCAAGCAAAATAACGTTGTAGTGATTCAGCAAGATCTTGGATCTGACTCTGGAGATGAAACTCAAATTTTCGTTGTTGGGGTCTAGGGTAAAGGGAAAGGTATAATTCTCTCTTCTGATGAAAATGTTTCTAATACAAATGCAAGTACAAGTAAAGTATCTACTCCTCCTAAAGCTGATAAACAACAGAATGAATTGTTTCATATTCGAGTTGTAATTAAGCATGCTAAGATTGATACATTATTTGATACAGTTTCTCAAGTCAACTTAATATCTGAAGAAGTGGTAAAGAAAATCAATCTAGCTACAACACCTCATCCAAATCCATGTCCACTTGGATGGGTTTGCAATTATGCTCAATTGTAGGTAATGAAATAGTGTAAATTGAAATTTGCTATCACTGCAAACTTTGTTGATGAGGTAGAAGTAGATGTTGTTCCTTTGGATATTTGTGGACTTGTGTTAGGGAGTCCTTATCTATATGACAAAAAAGCAATCTTTTATAGGGGGAGAATAAGTATCATCTCTTTAAGGATGGGATACAATATATTATACGTGCACACAAAGTTAAGACTAATCTTGCACTAGTTAATGCTAGTCAGATGAAAAGGTTGGTCAATTCTAGTAAGAAATTTTTGTTAATGCTTGTAAAACCCCAAGAGGATGAAAAAATGAAGCATTTAAAGAGTGTGATCCTAAGCATAAAACTAAGATGGTCAAAATAGTTTCTGCTTATGATGACATATTTCAGGAGACAAAGGGGTTGCCACCTAAGAGATAGATACAACATGAAATCCAGTTGTAGCAGGATGTGCCTCTTCCAAACATTGGCATGTACCATTTATCAGTTTTGTAGAATGAATAAATTGTATTGAAAACCAGATGCAGAAACAATCTCCTAACGTCAATACCTCATAGAAGAATGCAGATATACTTTTATTTTTTCCAATTACAGTTCAATTAAGATGCACTATGAAGTAGATAACAGAAACAGAGTATTTGACAATCACACAAGAACACCAGATATACGTGGGAAAACCCTTACAGGAGAAAAACCCACCACACCAAGAGAAATCACTTTGTATTACAATAATGGAGATTACATACAAATGTCAGACTTATCTTTCTGGTGTCTGTTTACAGCAGCATCCACCATGAACAATATTGTACAGGAACCTTCAAGTTATAGTCTTTACATATTAGATTACATTTACTAATCATACAACCACCCAGCAATCTGTCGATCCAACCAACCGATTCAATCTGCAATCACAGAGTAAATCCATGTTGTTCCATGTTCATCAAGCTTCCTCACAGAACCGTCACAATGAACAATCTCCCAACTGTTCAGATTCGGCTTCTCCTATTGGTCCACAAGACTCCACATAGGACAGTCAAACGGTCAAAAGACATTCAAGCTTTGTTGGCATCTCAGTGAGACACTAACAATGTCTCCCTAATGCCCAAAAGCTTCGTATCAATGTCGCCAAGAGTTATCATTATCGCTAGGATGTTTCACAGAGCTTATAACTTGTATCGGCTTTAGTTTTCCTTTCGGCAAGACTATCGCTCACCAAGACATCTCAACGAGCCTTCTTTTGTTACACTGAGTTCAGGAGACTATCGCTAATACCTCCTTATGTCGCCAGGACCTCACACCGATGTTCTCCACATCTATCGCTATTGCCCAGACTCATTGCTTTCGGTGAGATGTTATACCGAAGCTCTGCAAGTCACATAGACTTAAGTGTTCTCATCGGCCAGACAATCGGCTTTCGCCGAGACATCATACCGAGTCACCACGGGTTATACCGAAGTCGTATGTTATACCGAGCTCCAAAGAATAGTCGGCAAGACATATCAATATCGCCAAGATGTTTCTTCGAGATCACACATGTCAACCCCGAAGTCATCAATAGTCGCCAAGACATATCACCTTCACCGAGAGTTCTTATCGAACACATATATGTTACATCGAAGACCTCTCACCATCGGTGAGACTCATTAATGTTGTTGGGACTTCATAGCGAGAACCCTTTAGTTATCCCGAAGACTTCAATACACAACATAGTGTCGGTGAGACTTTAACACATCACCCAGACTTCTTCCCAAATGAAGCCTTTCAGCCAAGGGTCTCAACGATATATGATTGAATGGCCTATCGTCTAGAGATCTCCACATGGTAAGAGGTCATACAGAATGAAACATGTCACACTGAAGACTCCAATGTGAAACTATTCGGCAAGACCCTTCCAAGGTCATAGCGACCTGTACAAAACATGATGTTCCAAACTGCTAGTCGGCCAGACATAAGAACTGTCACACCGACTTGGCTCCAATGGAGGTTTCAGCCTATGATGATTGAGGCATACTTTTCCAACAATCTCCCACTTGACGAAGATCACACAGGCACCTCCAGAGCACAACATAACTTACTGAAAATCATGGGCACTAAGGCCCATTGAACTGGCACACCACTTGAACCTGTCTGTGCTCACTGGCTTCATCAATGAATCTGCAACATTCACCAGAGTATCAACTTTTTCCAAACTAACCTTTCCATCCTCCACCATATCTCATACAAAGTGGTATTGTACATTAATATGTTTCGTCCTTGCATGGAAAGTTGGATTCTTTGCCAGAATAATTGCACTCTGACTGTCACAAAAAATAATCATTTTCCCTTCATCAAAACCAATGTTAGAACACAAACGTTTCAACCAAACTGCTTCTTTACAAGCATGAGTAGCTGCCATGTATTTAGCCTTCGTAGTGGACAAAGTGACTACAGTCTGCCGCTTACTCATCCAACTCACTGCTCCACCATTCAACATGAAAATGTATCCACTGGTGGACCTCCTGCTGTCAATGTCCCCTGCCCAATGAGAATCTACATATCCACGAATGTTGAGAGTCCTCTGTGATTCAACCAAGTTCCCATGGTAACACAAAGCAAAATTTGAAGTTCCCTTCAAATATCTAAACAATCTCTTCACAGCATCCCAATGCGTTCTTCCTAGATTAGCCATAAATTGACTAAGAAATCCCACTGCTTGGGAAATGTCTGGCCTTGTACAGACCATTGCATACATAATATTTCCAACCACACTAGCATAGGGTACACTGGTCATGTCCTCCATCTCAGTAGGATATTTTGGACAGTCCTCAACATATAGCTTTGTTCCCTGCAAGACTGGAACCACTAGTTGTTTGCAATCATTCATACAAAATCTCTCAAGAACAGTTTTGATATACTTACTCTGACTGAGCCATAGTTTTCTATTCTTCTTGTCCCTGGTTATCTCCATCCCCAGAATATACCTTGCTGCACCAAGATATTTTATTTCGAACTTAGCAGACAACTGAGACTTAAGATTAGAAATCATTAGCTTACTATTGCAGATGAATAGCATATCATCAACATAGAGAGCAATAACAAGTACTCGATCACTTTCAGCTTTACAATATACATAGTGATCAGATTTTGATCTCACAAATCCCAAAGACAATACAAAAGTATCAAATTTTTGGTACCACATTCTAGGTGACTGCTTTAACCCCATACAGAGACTTCTTTAATTTGCATACTAGTTTTTCTTTACCTTTATCAACAAAGTGCTCAGGCTAGGACATATAAATTTCTTCTTCAAGATCGCCATGAAGAAATGTTGTCTTCACATCCATCTGTTCGACCTCTAAGTCATACGCTGCTGCAAGTGACAAAATAAATCTGATAGATGTCAGCTTTGCTACAAAATAAAATATTTCCCCATAATCGATTCCCTCTACCTGGGAATAACCCTTTGCAACCAGTCTCACCTTGTATTTTTTTACACTACCATCCAGACCAATCTTCTTCTTAAATACCCATTTGCAACCAACTTCCTTTCTACCTTTAGGCAAGGGCACCAGACTCCATGTTTCATTATTTTCTAATGATGCCATCTCTTCATTCATGGCTTCCAACCAAGAGTCTGAATCAGATATTTTAAATGCCTCCTTTATAGTCTTAGGCTCATCTGTGCTAGAAATTAAAGCATAGGCACAAGTATAATCAATCAAAGAGAACCCATACCTATCTAGTTGTTTTCTTTCATGGGTTGACCTCCTCACTTGCTGAGGCTGAGGTTCTTCTTCTTTAGAACTTTCAGAACTGCTTGAGCTCTCCTCAATTTCTGGTACATTTTGAATTTTCAATTCCTCTTTCTCTGGTGTAGGAGGAATTAATGCTACATCCTTATTTTTTTTTACTTTGTCTCTGACTGTAGATCCAAAGTGGAAGGTTTCAATTCATGAAAGATTACACTTCTATTGTATACAACCTTCTCTGTATCAGGATTCCAAAGCTTGTATCCTTTTATGACAGCACTATAGCCAATAAAAATACATTTGACAGCCTTGTTCTCTAATTTAGATCTTTTCACATCCAGTACATGAGCATATGCCTCACAGCCAAAAACATGAACATGTCTAAGAGAGGGCTTCTTACCAGACCACGCTTCCAATGGTGTTTTCTCAACAAGAGCAGAATTTGGAGAATAATTTATTAGGTAACATGTAGTAGATACAGCCTTAGCCCAGAACTTCTCCTCCAAGCCAGCACTACTGAGCATACTTCGTGCTCTCTCCATTACTGTCCTATTGAATCTTTTTGCAACTCCATTATGTTGTGGAGTATAAGGTGTAGTCTTGTGTCTTTTAATTCCATGGTCTTTATAGTATCTTTAAAATTCATCAGAACATAATTCACCACCATTATCAGTCCTTAAGTATTTTATTTTTCTACCAGTCTGATTTTCTACAAGGTTCTTAAATTCCTTAAATCAACTGAACACTTCTAATTTACTTTTCAAAAAATAAACAAATGCTCTTCTTGAATAATCATTAATGAACGACACATAATATCTTGATTTAGACAAAGAAGGAACATCTACTGGACCAAATACATCTGAATGAATATAATCTAGCAAACCAGAAGATTTATGAGGACTGGAATAAAAAGAAACACGATGCTACTTTCCATATATACAATACTCATAGAATTCAAACTCGAGATTACAATCTTCAAGCCCCTCAACCAGGTTTTTATTCTTCAAGGTTTTTAAACCTTTTTCTCCTATGTGGCCTAACCTATGATGCCATAGCATAGTCTTCTCTGCAGGAAGTTTTACTTCCATAGAGTTTACATAATTAGGGATATTTCCCTCTTTACCTCCATGAGTAGCTTTCAGTGACTTTTCAGAGACACTGTTACATTGAACAGCATGTGCATCCAGCTTGTACAGGGTACCAATTCGTGCACCTCTACCCAGCACCATTGAACCTCTAGTCATCTTGCAGCCATTTCTAGAGAATGTAACTTGTACTCCAATATCATTTTGCTTACTAACAGACAACAAATTTTGAGTCAGACCTGGTATGTGCATAACATCATTAATTCCCTTTACTCTGCCATCAGGAAATTGTATTCTAACTCTTCCACAGCCAACTATCTCCAAAGTTGAATCACTTGCCAAGTACACATTTCCACCATCGTATTCTTCATACTTTGTGAACCACTCTCTATGAGATTTCATGTGGAAAGATGCTCAAGAATCAATCAGCTAGACATCATCTGATGCTTGTGTAGCCAAGGCTGCAATGAAGGCATCACCATCACTATGAGAAGACTCATTTTTGGAAGAGTACTTCTTCGCCTCCTCTTTACAATCCTTTTGGACATGACCAAGTTGCCCACAGTTCTAGCATTTCACCTTGAACTTCTTGCCAAGAGACTTTGATCTCCCCTCTGATTTTGATTTTGATTTATTGTCCTTCTTGCCTTTCTCTTTTGGTCTTCCTCTAACAGCAAGAGCTTCCTTCACCATCTCAGAAGATTTCTTTCTCATCTCTTATGACAGCAAAGAACCAACAACATCTTCCATCTTGAAACTAGATGTTGTACTCCCAATAGCCATCACCAGATGATCCCAAGAGTCTGGAAAAGAACATAGTAGAAGCATACAGCGATCCTCTTCATCAATTTTTACACCAACAGATGTCAATTAAGCAATTAGCATATTAAATGCATTCAAATGATCAGCCACAAACCCTCCTTCCTGCATTCTCAAAGAATATAGTTTCTTCCTCAGGAACAGTTTATTCATCAAAGACTTCCCCTGATAAATAGACGCCAGTCTTTTCCACAAAGAAGAGGCAGTCTTCTCCTCATGCACATTTAGAAGAACTGAGTCTGCTAAACATAGCCTTATCAGCCCCTTAGCCTTCCTATCTACAAGGTCCCAATCTTCTTGCTTCATGCCTGTAGGTTTAGTTCCATACACTGCAAGCCACAGATCATAATCAACTAGAAGATCCTCCATCTTGAGTTTCCACAACTTAAAGTTACTATTTTTGAACTTCTCTATTTCAAACTTTCCAGACGTGCTAGCTATCTCAACCTGTAAGCAGAAATAACAAACTCTACAAGACTCCCACTAAACAGAATTGACTCAAAAAACTCAACGTACCCACAAGGATAACACAACTGGCCAAGCTCTGATACCACTTGTATCAAAAATCAAATGTGGAAACAATTCTCCTAACGTCAATACCTCAAAGAAGAATGCAGATATACTTTTAATTTTTCCAATTACAATTCAATTAAGATGCAATATGAAGTAGATAACAGAAACAGAGTATTTGACAATCACACAAGAACACCAGATATACGTGGGAAAACCCTTATGGGAGAAAAACCCACCACACCAAGAGAAATCACTTTGTATTACAATAATGGAGATTACATACAAATGTCAGACTTATCTTTCTGGTGTCTGTTTATAGCAGCATCCACCATGAACAATCTTGTATAAGAACCTTCAAGCTATAGTCTTTACAGAATAGATTACATTTACTGATCATACAACCACCCAACAATCTGTCAATCCAACCAACTGATTCAATCTACAATCACAGAGTAAATCCATGTTGTTCCATGTCCATCGAGCTTCCTCATAGAACTGTTACAATGAACAATCTTCCAACTGTTCAGATTCAGCTTCTCCTATTGGTCCACGAGACTCCACATAGGACGTTCAAACAATCAAAAGAGATTCAAGCTTTGTTGGCATCTCGGTGAGATACTAACAGTGTCTCCCCAATGCCCAAAAGCTTCGTATCGATGTCGCCAAGAGTTATCGTTATTGCCAGGATGTTTCATAGAGCTTACAACTTGTATTGGCTTCAATTTTCCTTTCGGCAAGACTATCGCTCTCGCCAAGACATCTCAACGAGCCTTCTTTTGTTACACCGAGTTCAAGAGACTATCGCTAAGACCTCCTTATGTTGCCAGGACCTCACACAGACGTTCTCCACATGTATCGCTATCACCCAAACTCATCGCTTTCGATGAGACATTATACTGAAGCTCCACAAGTCACATAGACTTAAGTGTTCTCATCGGCCAGACAATCAGCTTTCACCGAGACATCATACCGAGTCACCACGGGTTATACCGAAGTCGTATGTTATACCGAGCTCCAAAGAATAGTCGGCAAGACATATCAATATCGCCGAGAGGTTTCTCCGAGATCACACATGTCAACCCCGAAGTCATCAACAGTCACCAAGACATATCACCTTTGCCGAGAGTTCTTATCGAACACATATATGTTACACCGAAGACCTCTCACCATCGGCGAGACTCACCAATGTTGTTGGGACTTCATAGCAAGAACCCTTTAGTTATTCCGAAGACTTCAATACACAACATAGTGTCAGTGAGACTTTAACACATCACCCAGACTTCTTCCCGAACGAAGCCTTTCGGCCAAGGGTCTCAACGATATACGATTGAATGGCCTATCGGCCAGAGATCTCCACACGGTAAGAGGTCATACTAAACGAAACATGTCACACCGAAGACTCCAATGTGAAACCATTCGGCAAGACCCTTCCAAGGTCACAACGACCTGTACAAAACATGATGTTCCAAACTGCTAGTCGGCCAGACATAAGAACTGTCACACCAACTTGGCTCCAATGGAGGTTTTAGCCTATGATGATTGAGGCATACTTTTCCAACATAAATCAAAAGGCAAGTTTAGGAGTTGGTGGAAAAAGGAGTCATCCATCCTAGTACATCTCCTTGTGGTTCTCCAATTGTGTTGGTTCCAAAGAAAGATGGATCTTGGAGAATGTGCATCGACTATTGAGCCTTGAACAGGATAATGGTAAGTAACAGGTATCTTCTTCCCCAAATTGATGATTTACTTGATCAATTAAAACATGTAGTTTATTTCACTAAGTTAGACTTGCGTAGCGGATATCATCCGATAAGAATTGCAGAAGATGACATTTGGAAAACTTCATTTAAGACAAAACAAGGACTTTACGAGTGGTTGGTCATGCCTTTTGGGCTTTGCACTACACCAGCTACATTTATGAGAGTCATGAATGATGTCTTTCATCCTTTTATTGATGATTTTGTCATATTCTATTTAGATGATATTCTTGTATTTAGTCAAACTTGGGATGATCATGTAATTCATGTAAAGAAAGTTTTTGATGTTTTGAGAAAAGAAAAACTCTATGTAAAGATGTCTAAGTGTGAATTTGCAAAGACATCTCTAGTGTACTTAGGCTATGTTATAGGGAATGGTCAATTGAAAGTATGCCCTACAAAGGTTGAAGCTATTGTAAACTGGCCTAAGCCAAGTACTATAATAGAAGTCAGAAGTTTCTTAGGTGTAGTCCAGTACTGGAGGAAGTTCATTGCAAACTTCTCCTACATTGCATCACCATTGCATGCATTGACCAGTATGAAGACAAATTTTTAGTGGGGAGGTCCATAGCAGAAGGCCTTCAACACTTTGAAGGAAAAGTTGAGCACAACACCAGTTCTGGCTTTACCAATTTTACACCAACCATTCGAGATCGAAACATATGCAAGTGGATTTTCCATGGGAGCAGTGCTAATGCAAGGAGGTAAACCAATCTGCTACCACTCTTAGACTTTTTCAGGTGCATTTATTAACTATCCTACTTATGATAAGGAACTCTATGCTTTAGTTCAGAGTGTTAAAAAATGGAAAAATTACATAATGAGGAAAGAAACTATAATCCATATTGATCACCAACCACTACAATACTTGCACTCATAGTCTAAACTATGACAAAGTAGGCACTTTAGGTGGATGGGTTTTCTACAATAGTTTCATTTGGTAATTAAGTACAAAAAAGGTGCCCATAACAAAGTAGCAGATATTCTTTCTAGGCCTCCTATTATGAACTCATTGATTATCCTTAAAGGTAGTTCCATGGTGCATGAAAGCTTTCAAGAACAATATGCTAATGATGAAAAATTTAAGGATATTTATTCAGCTCTAATTGCAGGAAAACGGATAGGAGAGAAAGATTACTATGTGTAGGATAAACTCTTGTATCATTTGGGCAAGTTATGTGTTTCGAAAGATGAACAAACACATGTAATCTGTGAAGCTCACACCTCTTTGATTACAGGACATTTTGGGGTAAGTAAAATAGTTACTCAGTTGCAGAAATATTGTTACTGGCCTAAAATGCACGAAACTGTCACCAAATACATTAAGGATTGTATTATGTGTGCAACTAGTAAACCAAGTAATAGAAAACTAGGGTTGTACACACCATTACCTATTCCATCCCATCCATGGGAAAGTGTGTCTATGGATTTTGTTGGGGGTTTACCTTTTTCTAGGAAGGGTCATGACTATCTTTATGTAGTAGTTGATCGGTTCAACAAGATGTGTATCTTAATGCCATGTAAAAAAAAAGTCACTACTAAACTGACAGCTCAAATGTACTTCCAATTTGTATGGGTTCATTTTGGGTTGCCTTACTCCATTGTATCGGATCGAGATTCTCGATTCCTAGGGGAATTTTAGTCAGCCTTGTGGAAACTCATGGACACCAGACTAAAGAAAAGTACAGCCTTCCATCCACAGACCAACTGATAGACAGAGGTAGTAAACATGACAGTTGTGCATCTACTTAGAGGTTACTGTAGCAAACATCCCAAATTGTGGGGTGAAAGCCTTCATTATGTGCATCATGCTTACAACCATGCAACACACTCTTCTACAAAGAGGTCTCCTTTTGAGACTTGTTTCGGTTATGTGCCCAAAACTCTGATGGATTTTTCTTTTGGGAAGGATGATGTTGAAGATGGATGCCATGATTCAATGAAGGCTTTAAATTTCATCCAGACAGTTCAAGCAATTCATCAGGCAGTGGAAGCACAATTGGAGAAGAGTCAAGCCAAATACAAGGCTCGACATGATAAGCATTGCAGTGATCACCATTTTCATGTTGGAGATTGTGTTTGGTTACATATTAGAAAGGAAAGAATGCAAGGTGAAGGAAGGAAGCTCACTTGCCAATTCGGTATGGTCCCTTTGAGATCTTTGAAAAGATTGGAACCAACGTCTTCCACCTTAATCTTCCTCCATACATGCATATCTATTAAGTTTTCAATGTTGAGAATTTGAAGTTGTATGAGCCTCCAATGATACTGAATGAAGACACAACCATTCAGGTTCCATCACTTGATGATCTTTTACCAAAATACATGTCAGAGTTTCCTGAAGACATCATCCTAGACATGAAAACCAGGACTTCACGAAGGGGAATAATTGAGTACCTCAAAATGGGACTTAAGGGGATGAATCCAAGCAAGGAAAAATGGATGGAGATTGGTAAAGTGAGGGAACTTTACCCTCACTAACTTTCCAAGTAATCAAGCTTTTGGAGGTCCAAAAGCTCTCCAGTGCGGAGGACTGATCTAGAGGATCTTCACCAAAAATTGAAGTTTCTCATTTTTTCTTCAGAAATGGCATCATCAAGAAGTGGTCAAAATTTTGACTCCAACGCAACTCGAACAGGGTCAAACGGAGCTACGGATCCCAAGATATGCTCAATCAAACCTTGGTCAACCCTTGAGCCATGTTAGAGAAAAAAGGGTGAAATTTTGACATCGTCAAAAGTGGTCAAAGTCAGTACCATGATGAAGATCTCATCGAGAGCTTTCTGACGATGTTAGTTTTGCACGAATCGGAGTCTGTTTGCCCAAGTTATGAGATGTCAAAGGTTGTGCAAAGAAGGTTGACTTTGACCATATGAATGCTAACGTCAACATGTTGATGTGGCATTATGTATGGTATGGATAGTGACTTAGACCACCCAGAAATTGACACGTGGCATCTGCATCAACTTGCACAGACCATTATCAAAGGACACGTGGCACCCGTACACTTCGTTATCGGTCACGTCATCGTCCACATCAGAATCCCTGTGAGCGGACATGTTGGCATCATCGTTGAATGGTATCCTGACACATGGCACCCTCCTAGTCCGACATTGGGCGCTTGCCCCATTATCTCCCTCCACCGATCGACAGTTTGAATAAGAAGGGTATGTGGGGGGAATCAATCCCCCCAACCTATGATTTGTGAAACCTCTGTGTGGCCAGTACACCAAACCATCGGCCCTTTACCATATATAGCGGCGGGTGTATTTTGTTAAGAATGCGGTTGGGTTCATTGAAAATTTGAAACCGGTGGGTTTGGAACCCCAAACTAGCCAATTGCCAAAATAATTATCGACTGTTACACCATGCGACAGGTCCGAAGTATATTTAGAGGTCAGTGAGTTTTGTTAAAATGCAAGAACCGATTACCCAATTTTAAAACAAGGACCCTCCAAATTTTAAAACAATAATCCTTTTTAAGGATTAGTTATAACTTATTGAAACAACAAAAGCCCGAAATACAAAATTTGAAGGGCTCTAATAATTTGTAAGATTTTATGGGGGCATTTTTCAAGTATATTTACTATGTAAGGGGGATTTTTTTGTAAAAATGGGAGATGGGAAAATATTGTAAAATCATTTGGTTGGAAACCAAATTGAGTAATTTTTTGGTATAAAAATGGGGACTTTAGAAGCTTAAGGGGTCACGAAGGACATTCAGGTGTTGGAGACTGCAGATAATTTTGGAGAGATGAATTGTTGATCCTGTAAGTCGAAAGAATGTTGGAATTTCGTCGTGCTTGAAGGGAAAAGCTTGTAGACAGTTGTACTGCCAAATTTCTAAAGATTTTCTTAGATCTGTTAATTAGATCAGCCGGTGCCTACTTCCATTTGTAAAATCATTTGATCAATTGAATAAAGTGGTGTCAACTTGCTTCATTGATTTATATCAGAAGTTGGTGTTGAAAAGGTTTAAGATTGTTGAAAAGTTGAAAATTAAAAGATTGTATTGATTTATTGATTCACTCCCCCTCTCAGTAAATCTTTTGTGCTCTTCAATTGGTATCAGAGCAAGGTCCTTGAAATCCTAAACACTTGAAGGAGATCCTTAAAAGAACATATGGGGACTAATTATGGATTTTGGAGTATGAAGATGGAAGAATATTTGAATGCACTTGGATTTGATGTGTGGCAATCTATTGTTGATGGGTATACACCTCCAACAACCCCTCCAACGGATCAAGTTGGGAAAAAGAGAAGTGAGAACAATGCCAAATCCAAGAATGCTCTTCTTTGCAACGTAATAGATTCTGAATTCACAAAAGTCATATGTCACAAATTAGCAAAAGAGATATGGGTCAAGCTTCAAAACATCTATGAAGGAGATGCAAAAGAAAAGAAGGAAAAGTTGCAAACTTGTCGAAGGAAGTTGGAAACTCTCAAGATGAATGATGATGAAGCTATTGCTTCATACTTTCTTCATGTTGATGAAACGATGAACATCATGAGAGGACTTGGTGAAGAAATTTATGATGTTTTTATTGTTGATAAAATTCTAAGATCTCTATCTACAAGGTTTGAGGCCAAGGTTGCAGCATTGGAAGAATTAACAAACTTGGATCAGTTGTCAAAAGATGAATTACATGGGATCCTTGTTGTCTATGAGATGAGGATTGGAGGAAGATCACCACAAAAGGAAGTCTCATTCAAAGCATCCAAAAAGGGCAAGAACAAACATGAAGAACAAAGTGAAAAATCAAGTGATGAAGCAAAAGCTTACTTCATGGGAAAACTTAAGAAAGGAAAAGGAAAATATAAAGGAAAATTCCCCTTTAAATGCTTCAATTGTGGAAAAGTTGGACATTATGCCTCAAAATGTCCTCAAGATGATAGCAATTCTAGTGAAGAAGAAAAAGAGATCAACAACAAGAAAAAGGGAACGAAGAATTTCAAATCCAATTCAAAGAAGTCTCAAAAACACAAAAATAGTTTCTATTCAAAGAAAGAGAGCAACCCCTCCGAAGAACAAAGTGAAGATTACTCAAGCAAAGGTGAAGAAGAAATATTGTTCATGGCTGAATATGTAGAACAAGATGTTGATCAAGAATGTGATGAAGAAGAGGAAATTGATCAAGATTGCAATGAAGCAGAGGAAGTGGATTTTGAGGAAGAATTGCACTATGCATACAAGAAAAATGAAGAATTAAAGAAGGATGACAAGAACAAAATGAAGATCAAAGAAATGACAAAAGACTTGGAGAATTCAAGCAAAACTATTGAAGATTTGAGGGCTCTAATCATGGAAGCTGAAAGAAGTGAAGGAGAAATGAAGATCAAACTCAATTCAAAAGAGATGGAATGTGACAAGCTGGAGCAAGAAATAGTAATGCTAAAGATGGAATTGGAGAAGACAAAAGAAATACACACAAAGGTTGATGAAGACTTCATCAAGTTGAATGAGCTCATGAAGGCTCAAAAATTCTTTCAAAACAAAATAGGGGGCAGTTTTGAAGGACAGTCCAAGAAGGTTGCTAACTCCAAAGAAGAAACTAAGAACTTCTCAAAGCAAGCTGAAGGAGATTGGATAAGTGTTGATCCTAAAAGAAGATTAAATACTAGGCACTTCTATGCATTTAATGGCTATTGTTTTCTTGGTAACAAGTTTGGCCACAAGGCCTTAAATTGTAAGAATAAAGCAAAAAATATTTCTAGCTACATTAGGAGAGATTATAATCCTTTGACACCCTCAATGGACTTTAATAGCTTATGCTACAATTGTAATAGCTAGCACAATGGTGCAGGAGCACCTAGGAAGCATTAGGTAGCACTAGGCAAATTTG
Source organism: Sequoia sempervirens (assembly GCA_007258455.2). Taxonomy (NCBI): domain Eukaryota; kingdom Viridiplantae; phylum Streptophyta; class Pinopsida; order Cupressales; family Cupressaceae; genus Sequoia; species Sequoia sempervirens. The sequence goes on from VDFB02179234.1 coordinate 109,219,627, forward strand.
TGAGCCTAGGATGAAATTTTGTGGTTTTAATGCTTTAAGGTCATGTTGACCATTTAGTTTTGAGTTAGAGGTGTTAGAACATGTTAGGAGGAAGGTTGATCAGTAGCTCATGGTAGAATGGATGAGTTTAGCAACTTGTTTCCACTAGGATTCACTAGGAATTGGAAATAAAGCCCAAAATGTTGCATTTGTGCAATTTTGGCCTAATGTGGTGGTTATATCCGACCAAGGGGAAAATTAACCACTTTATGAACCTTTATAAGGTGTGCCTCGACTAGGTCCTGAGGTTGGAATATTTTATTTTGTAATTAGTTTTGACATCAAGAAAATAGTGATATTTGTGTGTGCATTTCCTGTTTTGTTCCTATTTTTGAATTAGTGGGTTAATTGATGCAGAGGATTTTTGTCAAATTTTGAAGTTCCTCATTTTTCTCTAGAAACATCTTCATCAAAAAATATTGGGAATTCTGACTCCAATGCAACTCGAACAGAGTCAATCGGAGCTACGGTGCTTAAGATACACTCAGTCAAACCTTCAGTCAACTCAAAGACCCAAGTCAGAAAAAGGTCAAAAATAAAAGTTGTAAAAAGTGGTCAAGACTAGTGTCAATGCAAAGAGCTCGTTTCAAGCTTTCCAACGATGTTCGTTTCATCAAAATTGGAGTTTGTTTGCCCAAGTTACGAGAAGTCAAAATCGGCCAAACATGTGTGGACACGTGGCATCCAGTCAACGCCACATCATCAATCCAGTCAGCGGACACATCACTCCAAAGTCTTTGACCGCAAATGAAATTTTGATATGGCATCATCTCACCTCCATGTGGCAAGCCATTATTGGCAAAAGGTGGCATATTATTTTTATAAAAATAATAATAATAATAAAATATATAAAACAAATAAAAAATTTAAAAAAATGCCACATTCTTTTAATAAACGTGGGCTCTCCTATATTGAAGGATCTCCACCTATCTTAAAGCCCATATTAAAGCCACCCTATTTTAAAGCCATGAGTTTTGTTTTTAAAAGCTTTCTATGTTATTTTTAAAAAAACCTATTTTCATGGAATCCTTATTTTAAGGGATTTTAAACCCTTTTTTAATTATTATTACCCCTATTCAAAAGGGATAATCTCCTATAAGATAGCAATGGGATTATTTTCAAGGGATAAAATTTAAAAGATCTTCTTAAAAATATATAAATAATCCCGTAAGAGTTATCAAAACAAAATTATAGGGATTATTATTTTCCTTTGTAAGCCCAAAATTATAAGGGCCCTTCATTATTTATCTTGAAGATATTTTATTATGTAATAGAGGGATTTCTTTTGGATTCACATGTAAATTTGGGAGATTGTAAATCAAGTTGTTATACACCAAATTGGGTAAAATTGGTGTATAAAAGGGGTAAATGGGTGAGAGTTGGGAAGGGTGTGTTTTAGCTAATTATTTTTGTAAGGGGATTTTGGAGGAAAATTGGTGATACATTTTTGTAACCAAGTTATTGAACTTGGGAGATAGAATTTTTGGGAGGTGATTTTTTAAAGTGGAGATTTAGGATTTTTCTTCCTTGGAGAAATCTTATTGTAACTTCATGCTTTTGGAGAAGCTTGTTCCCATGCACTTTGGAAGTGCATTTTCAGATTTCTTTGTAATCCAAGGGGAGGCTATGCCAAAGATTGTAACTGAGTTTCTAGAGGAATAATTGGATCGGTCTCACTCTATTGGAGCAGACCCAGAGACGTAGTCACGATTGCGGCAAACTCCGTTATCAGATTGTTTGCACTTTCTCTCTTCTTTCTCACATTCTAGTTATCACCTTGATTTTTAAAGCATAATTTCAATAATGTACACTTGTTTTTGAGTTTCCATTAAATTGTTTGCTAAGCATTCAATTATGCAATTAGTCTAGATCCTAAATCAGATCATTAATGGATTGATCATGGTATTTTGTATAGATTATAATGTAGTGAAAAATTCTTTCAAGCATTGTTTGGAATAGTAGATAGCAGGTTATTCATTTTCAAGTTATCTTGTAAATACTTTGTTCTTTCTTTAATTGTTGTTCTGACTGGTAGACTGTGGAAGATGGGGTTTTAGCTTACATTACCACTGTACCTAGAGTACAGGCTTGATGGGAATGTGGCTAAGCTCAATGTCTATAAATAGGTTAGGATTAGGAGTCTATAGGAGTCGAGTGATCATGAGGAAAGTCTCTTCCTAGGCGAGCTTGGCAATGCTCGGCTAGGAAAGACAGTGAAAAACAAGCACTAAAGTTGCAAGGGTGTCAATCCCCTAGAAAACCAAGGTGTGTGGTGGATGCAGGAGGCCTTGCAGAGGCTTGGCAAGAAGGATGGAGCCCTGATAGACCGCATGGAGGAAGAATCAACTGACTGCTCACAAACAAAAGGTCAGAAATTGTCTTAAAACAAGCCTAAAAGTGCTAAGTTCGTGGCAAGGGCAGTGTACGGATAGTATAGGCTCCAAACCCTGAAAATATTCAAGGTGTGGGAATAGGAAACACAAACCCCAAGAAAAGATCCTAGGTCATTTAGAGGTTTTTGGAGTGGTTTCCACTTTTCTTGGGTTAGGAGATGTAATTGGGGCTCAAGGGCTAGTAGCCTTTTTTAACCCTAGAAGAGGGTTTGGTGAGAGTGATGGAAAATTGGAGATTGGTGGATGATCAAGAACCCTAAGGGGATGGTCTTGAAGCCATGGGAGACATCACACACCCCTGCATCGAATTAGTGAAGGTTGGATATTTAGCTAGCCTTTAGGAAGATTAAGGGCTAAGGAGAGAATGGAGAGAGAGCACCAAGATTGGCTTGGTTAGGGAAATGGAGATGATAGTAGGGTTGGCCAGAGAACTGTGGGTTCCTAACAAGCATTAGGGCCTATAGGTTAAGGTGGTGAAGAGTGACACCAAAGGGTTACCAAGGTGAGATTCCAGAGCATGGAAGTGAGTGTTCCATCCAACCTACCATATCACACACAAGGCACAAGCTTGTAGGACAGTTTTTAATGATTCTCCAAAGCAAAACAAGAAAGAAGATAAGTCCATTAAAAGGAAAGAAATGCCTATCAAAGTGTGGAGGAAGAAGGAGAAATCCATGTTCATTCAAACAGCCTTACATGCTGAAAGTAAGAAGGATAGATGGTACATTGACAATGGGTGCTCAAAGCACAGGTGACGAGCAAATTCATCTCCCTTGAACCAACTGATGAAAGGATGGTAAGATTTGGTGATAACACAAGAAAAGAGATAAAGGAAAAGGAACACTTAGTTTAGATAATGGGAGAACAAAAACAGAAAATGTTTTGTATATTAACGGCCTAAAAGAAAAACTACTAAGTGTTAGCCAACTTTGTGATCAAGGGCATAGTATCACATTTCATTCTAAAACATGTGAAATCAAGAAAGATGGAAAACTAATTGCACAAGCTGAAAGAAAACACAATTTGTATGTTCTAAAGGAGATAAGTTGTGAAAGTTGCAACTTAGTACAAGAGGATGAAAGCTAGTTGTGGCACAAAAGGCTAGGCTACCTCAAATTTGATAATATTGTCAAAGTTAGTAAATCAAATGTTGTGAGAGATATGCCAAGAATAACAAAACCTTCTAACATCATTTGTAAAGAGTGTCAACTTGGAAAGAAAACAAGCTCAAGTTTCAAGCCTAAGGAGAACTCTTCATCAAAGCCATTGGAACCCATACATACTGATCTTTGTGGGCCAACCAAAACCAAGAGTATGAATGGAGAAAGCTATTTTATGTTGTTGATTGATGACTTCTCAAGAATGACTTGGGTTACATTCTTGAAGGAAAAAATTGAAGCCTTTGAGAAATTCAAAGCTTTCAAAGATTTAGTTGAAAATGAAGCAAATACAAAGATAAAATTCCTTAGACTAGATCGTGGAGGTGAATTCACATCAAATGAATTTGAAAATTTATGCATAGAGCATGGAATTAAGAGACAATTTTCTGCAACAAGAACCCCTCAACAAAATGGGGTTGTAGAAATAAAGAATGGAATGGTTCAAGAGATGGAAAGAGCAATGCTAAATGAGTCAAAGATAGTAGATTCCTTTTGGAAGGAAGTAATTCATACAACAGTTTACATCTTGAATCATGCACAAATAAGAGTGAACAATAATAAGACACCTTATGAACTTTGGAAAGGGAGACCAGTAACTGTCAAATATTTCAAGATCTTTGGAAGCACTTGCTACATTAGAAGGGATGAAGAATATTTGAGAAAATTTGACACAAGGGAAAATGAGGGAATATTTCTTGGCTATTCATCAAAGAGTAAGGCGTACAAATGCTATAATAAAAGAACTCACAAAATTGTTGAAAGTTCCAATGTAAGGGTTGATGAAGGAAAGCAATTCAAAGAAGTTGGAAAAAGATATCATTATGTTCAAACCATGAGTGATGAAGACAAAGAAGATGAGAACTCCAAAGAGGATGAAAAGGAGGAAGAGACAAAAGAAGAAGAATCTCCACAAAAGACTCCCATGAAGACACCAAAGACACCTTCCAAGTTTGTACAAAAAAACCATCCTAAAGAATTGATCCTTCAAGGTAGATGTAGATCTACAAGGAAAATAATAAATTACAATGAAGATTTTTATGTAGCACTTCTATCCCAAGTTGAGCCCAAAACCTTTGAAGAAGCAAGCAAAGACAAATTTTGGATTGGAGCAATGAATGAAGAATTGGATCAAATAGAAAAAAATGAAACTTGGGAACTTGTCCCAAGACCAAAAGATAAAAATGTAATTGGCACAAAATGGGTCTTTAGGAACAAGCTAAATGAAGATGGTCAAGTCACAAGGAACAAAGCAAGATTAGTGTGCAAAGGCTATGCTCAAGTTGAAGGAGTGGACATTGAAGAAACATTTGCACCGATTGCAAGGATTGAAGCAATTAGAATGTTTCTAGCCTATGCAAGTCACAAGAAATTTAAGGTATATCAAATGGACGTCAAATATGCTTTTCTCAATGGAAATCTAGAAGAGGAGGTCTATATTGAACAACCTGAAGGTTTCCTACTATCAGAAGACAAGGATTATGTGTGCAAATTGAAGAAAGCTCTTTATGGGCTCAAACAAACCCCAAGAGCCTGGTATTCTAGACTTGACAAGTATCTCAAAGAGCAAGGATTCAAAAGAGGAGATGTAGACAACAATCTATACATCAAAGAAGAGGATGGAAATTTATTGATTGTGGTGGTGTATGTAGATGACATCATTTTTGGTGGAGACATAGACAAAATGTGCAAAGAATTTTCCTCATGTATGCAAAAAGAGTTTGAGATGTCAATGTTGGGAGAACTATCTTTCTTCCTTGGGCTACAAATTTCACAATCTAGCAAAGGAATTTCATCTCCCAAGCCAAATATGTGAAGGATATGTTAAAGAAGTATAGGATGGAATATTGCAATCCTATGAGTACTCCCATGGTTACAGGTTACAAGTTAAGCAAAGAAGATGAATCCTAAGAAGTGAATCAAACACTTTATAGATCAATGATTGGGAGTTTTTTGTAACTAACTGCTACAAGACCAGACATAATGCAAGTTCTTGGAGTGGTGGCCAGATTTCAAACAACACCAAAAGAAACACATGTTCATGCAGTAAAACAAATATTCAAGTATTTGAAAGGCACTATGGAATATGGTCTATGGTACCCTAGTAGCAAAGATTTCACTCTTGAAGCATTCATAGATGTTGATTGGGCAGGAAATGTGGATGATAGAAAAAGTACAAGTGGAGGAGCCTTCTTTCTTGGAGGGGAGTTTGAGATGTCAATGTTGGGAGAACTATCTTTCTTCCTTGGGCTACAAATTTCACAATCTAGCAAAGGAATTTTCATCTCCCAAGCCAAATATGTGAAGGAAATGTTAAAGAAGTTTAGGATGGAAGATTGCAATCCTATGAGTACTCCCATGGTTATAGGTTGCAAGTTAAGCAAAGAAGATGAATCCTAAGAAGTGAATCAAACACTTTATATATCAATGATTGGGAGTTTGTTGTACCTAACTGCTACAAGACCAGACATAATGCAAGTTGTTGGAGTGGTGGCCAGATTTCAAACAACACCATGAGAAACACATGTTCATGCAGTAAAATGAATATTCAAGCATTTGAAAGGAACAATGGAATATGGTCTATGGTACCCTAGCAACAAAGATTTCACTCTTGAAGCATTAACAGATGTTGATTGGGTAGGCAATGTGGATGATGGAAAAAGTACAAGTGGAGAAGCCTTCTTTCTTGGAGGAAATTTAGTATCTTGGATGAGCAAAAAATAAGAATCAGTCCCTTTATCTACAACATAAGTTGAATATATAGGAACAACAACATGTTGCACTCAACTTTTGTGGATGAGGAAAACTTAAAAATACATCAAGGTGGAATACAATCATCCTTGCACTCTCTTTTGTGACAACACTAGTGCAGTCAATATCTCCAAGAATCTTATGATGCACTCAAGAACCAAGCATATACCCATTAAGTATCACTTTTTAAGAGAGCAAGTAGCAGAAGAACAAATGTGTTTAGAATATATAGCTACAAAAGAGCAAATTTTTGATATAATGGTCCTCTTAAAATCATCACAAATAATGTCAGACCTGAGAGTCATCAACAAATCTCCACACAAACCATTAGATAGAAAATAATTATTAGAAATGAAACCACTAATAGGGAAAAGACTAGAATCGAACAAGTAATTATCCAAAGATTTACAAATCTCCATGCAAGAGAACATGTACGATTGTGCAAAGTTAGAAGCAAGAATGCAGATCATTTCAACATCCAGTAAAATATCCATGAATATAGTAAGAAAATGGGAAAGCACTTTAGGAAAAGTAACATTTGCATTTTCCCGCAGCCACTGATTTTGTACCACCTTTTTAATAGCCAAAAAAATAACCACATCATCCAAGCAAAAGATCATACCAAGTTTCTCATGATCAAATGAATGAGATTCAAAATATTCCTTACACTTTGGTGGAAAAACAACTCTATACCAAGCCTCTTCGATATTAGAAGACATTATTTAAAACCACACCACCTGCAATGCTTACAAAAATCTAGCCAGCAAAGCGAGCCATCTCACTTAAATATAAAGCAGTAACTTTTTGACAATGAAATCGGCCCAAAGGAGCATGTAAAAACAACATTAGGCCACCCGAAGAATATAAATAAATGATGAATTATACTTTCAATTCCCTGATTACCAAAGGAAGAAAATGTTGTGAACCCCAAAGAATGGTTACTAGATGCAAAGTAAGCAAAATCAAATTTCAACCACAAAGAATGATTTCAGGAGGATATAAATTTCAAAACCAAGACTTTGATGCAACCGGGTATGTAATAAGCATCACTTTTAATGATAATGCAACCAGATTGAAGCATTCAAAAAGAAAAGGCAGATCAAATATTAACGAACAAAATACCTCAAAGCCCACGAAACTTCTGAAAGAGATTAATTGCCATCATGAGTAAGCCCTCACAGGATTGAGGTGGGTACATATGACAAATCCAAGACTTCAAAGCAGCGAGGTATGAAACAAATATCACTTTTAATGAAACTGCTATAAGATTAAGGCCTTTGAAAGGTAAGGTTGACCAAATAAAGAAGAGAACATATCACCTTGAATCCCTTGCAAATACTAAAAGATAATATCTGCCATCATGAAGAAGCCCGCACAAGCTTGAAAATAACACGGCTTTAAAGACAATGATTAGCAACAAATATACTATTTTCGTGAGATACAAGCTAGATAACCAATATTATACTTACTTTTGAAAGGTAGGAATTTCTTCCCCCAGAAATTCCTTAAATGTAATTTGCTTATCAATGTCTTTATTAGCAAGAAAATCAGCCACATGATTTTCTTCTTTGAAGCAATGAGATGCCAAGAAGTTGTTAAACAATTCCAATTGAAGGATCACTTTTTCTAACAGATATTGGAGATGCCACACATGAGATTTTATGTTAGTTATTGCATGAAAAATGACCATGGAATCACCTTCTATAACAATGTCTTTGATTCCTAAAGAACTAGCCAGTTCTAAACCAAGACTTAGGGCCTCAAGCTCAACTTGATTTTTAGATCCATCAGGTAAAACTTTACAAACTACTTTGAGAACCTTAGAACCGGAGTTTGAAATAATAATACCAACTCCCGATTTCCCTGAGTTGCCTCTCGAGGCGCCATCATAATTTAATTTATACCCGTTTTCCAGAGGAGGCAACCATTTAGCTTCCTTCCTAGCCATACACTTGTCAACCTTATTTGTGATCAAACCATGAAAGGGTAGGGATTTAATTTTCAGCCAGGATTTAATAATGAAGCTATCCCAATTTGAGAAGATTTTCAAGTTATTTATTTGTTTAAAAATGTGTGCTTTTGTAACTTCTGAGATAGAGTTCTCTAATTTAAAGAGCACATCATCTAGGGAAGCAACTTTACCTCTAAAAATTATGTTGTTTCTCTCAAACCAAATATTCCACAGAAGTAAGGAAGGGGAGACAACCCATAGGCAGGAGAAGAAAGAACCCCGATAAAGAAAAGGCCAAAATTTGAACTGAAGAGATAAAGAAGTGCATAGCCCTGAATACCAACCAAGCTTTTGAAACAACTAGTACCAACACTGAGAAGCGAAAGGGCAGTGTAGAAAGAGATGATCTGAGGATACTAAGAAGTAGCCACAAAAGACACAAGGGAAAGTAGTCGTAATGCCTAATCTATCCAACCTAGCCCCTGTAAGAACTCTATCGTGAACAACTACCCAATCAAAATCTCCTGCCTTTGAAAGACAAGCATCATTCCAAAAAAGAGAGGTGGGTAGCTCCAATTTTTCAAAAGAAGCCAATAATGACTTGTACCCTTCCTTCACAAAGTAGTTTCCTAACTTTTCTTTAGTCCATATTAGAACATCTTCCTTATCAAAGAAAAAAATATTTCTTTTTTCCCAATTCCTTGTTAAAAACCTATTTCAGAGAGAGGAATGGGAAATGCATCAATGGATTTCCAAGAGATGCATTGAATCAAACTTGAAGAATCCAGTGTAAAATAGTCAGCCACATGAGATCCCCAATGAGTTTTAAGCATTGGCATTATATTACCCCAATCTCTTCTTTGAGACAAAGTTGGGTAACCATTCCAGACATCCTCCCAAAATATTTCCTTGTTTCCATTATAAACCAACCACGATAGGTGAGGAAGGATGACTAATCAACAAGAAGCAATGAAGTTCCAAACAACAAAGCCTTTGGCCAAAGAAGAGACAGTAAAGATACACTCCCTTGGATGGGAGTTTAAATATTTGGAAAACATGATTTTTTGCCATCTCGAATTAGGAGATTGATAGTCTTTGGGATAATTTAGCTCCTTAAGCAAGATTTTGATGGTCCAAACCTCTAATACCTGTCCCACCAAGCTCTTTGGGAAGGAAAACCCTATCCCAAGTAATAAGGGAAATTTTGGCCTTGTCCCCAACATTATCATTCCACAGAAAATATCTCAAGATTGACTTTGATGGGTTAGAGTGGAAACAAGAGCTTTGAGAATGGACATCAAATAAATAGGGACTATGTTAAGCACTACTTTTATCATCTAAATCTTGCCCTAAAAAGATAACCACTTATGCTTCCATGAAAGGATTCTTCCTAAAATTGAAGAGGACACTTTTTCCCAGAAAGAAGGCAAGATCTTCCCATAAAAGAATGGAATGCCAAGATAGGAGCAAGGAAGAGAGCTAATGGGGAATCCCCAAAAACTTTTCTTCAATAAAATGAGGAACATTTAATAGGAACAACTTTGATTTTGCAGGATTAATCATTTGCCCCGAAGCCAAAGAATACTCCATTATAACATTTTTGATGACTTTAGCTTCAGGAATTGAAGCATGACCAAACAATAAGGTGCCATTCGCAAAAATATCATGACTTTTATTTTCCTGCAAGTTAGCCAAATGTATGCCTCTCCAAAGGTTTTTCTGATTAGTTGCTTTGATTGCTCTACTGAACCCTTCAGACATTAGAATGAATAGGAAATGAGAAAGAGGGTCCAATTGCCTAATCCCCCTGGAAGAAGAAAAAAAACCACAAGAAAACCCATTAAGTAACACAAAGAACCTTGTAGAAGATATACAGGAATAGATCCATTTAATCCATTTTTCACATAAACCAAATTTCTAGAGAACTGTTAAAAGAAAGTCCCAATTAACCCTATCATAGGCTTTCATCATATCCAATTTAAGAATCATAGTTGTAATCTTATGCTACATTATAGAATGCATAATTTCATGTGTCACAATTGCACCATCAACAACTTCTCTTCTAGGGAAAAAACCACCTTGCTCCTCAGAGACAATGTGTGGAATAATTCTAGCCAGGCAGATAGAAATAGCTTTTGTGAAGATTTTGTAAAGAGTATTACAAAGAGATATTGGTCTAAAATTTGTAAACCAAGGAGTCTCTATTGTTGATGCCAAAAAATTTCAAGGTAACAACCTTTATGGGAAACTTAGTTAATGGGGGGACCAATTGTGCTAAACTGACCTCTGGGTTTTTAAAGAAGGCTTCTTCTATAATTGGGGTTTTGGAATGGAAAAATGAAGCAGATATAAAAAAAATAAAGATATAATAAAGCAATGTGCTAAGGAATAGATATAGGCACGATAAATCTATCTTTTAGGATTCAATTTAAGGGCCCGATCAACAATCTGCTATGTTCCAGAATAATAGAAATCAAAGATGAAAACTTGAATAACTCATTCAATGACATAAAATGATTCTCATATTCATTTACTAAAAAGAAGAGTCAAAGACATGGTCTAACCAACAAACTTGTATTTGGAATTATAGAAGTTTTGTAAATAAATAATTCAGGATAACAATGGCACAGTGTATTTTTTATCAAATAGCTTAAGACAATAGAGAGGCCAAACAATGAAACAGTTTGAGAGTCTTATACAATAATCTAAAAGCAATACAAAAGGCCTGGTGTCTTTTTCCTAATTTTCTATATCTTCCGAACTTGTTTTTGGAAGGAAGAAGCAGTACATATATAGATAAAAATCCCACTGCCCGACTGGCCAATAACAGAAAAGATTTTGTATCATGAGCAATGATGCCTACAACAATGATTTCCTTCGGTCATTGTAACAAAAAATATTCGGGTGATGGAATGTAGTCGCTTCTTTAATAGATGCATTCCCCTCGAATGATAGCAATGGTCCTAACAAACTCCTTCACAGACATTTTTCATTCAATCCTAAAGTCAGTTAAGACATGCGACAACTTGGCAAGGCATGCAGTTCGCTCTTTCCTTTCCTTCGATGAATCCCCCATGAAAGAAACACATGGTAGCAAGTTGGGGCCCGGTCGTTGATTCTTCCTTGCATTGAAAGACTATGCAATGAAGACATGTGGAGGCATTCTTTACTATCGGTGCCAACTGTGGGGTCCACCAAAAAGTGTATGTGGATGAAAGCTACCTAGCACGTGGACAGGGCCTGATTGAAAAGTGAAGGGAAGTAGCCCTTAAGTGCCCGTAGTGACAATGCGTGGAAGTATGGTGGAAGCCGGTAGGAGAGTGAAGGAAGGCTTCCCTATGGTGAGCGCCTGGAAGACATGTGGCAACAATGGATGAAGCTCAAAAGATGAGGTGAGGGCTGGTACTTAGCAAAAACAAAAACCATCCATAGGGAGCTTGAGGAATTTAACATTCACAAATTTTGGCAACTACGAGGGGTGTTTTTCCTGCAGAACGAGGAACCCAGAAAAATTTATAACTTGCAGACCAAAGCCCTATCCATTGGGCAACACAATCAAAGCTTAGAGAGAGCAGCCTATAAAGGCAACCAATCAGCCTTGGATGGTATCGATATGTCTCACAAATTCTCTTGTGCTCTGCTCAGATCGATCATTTCTTTGTAAGGAAGTGTCATGAACTCAAGTTGGAAGAGCAGTCACACAATCTGATGAGTGACACCTTCAATATCCACTATAGTAGATGGTTGACTAAAACTCTAGAAAGCAAACATGTCTTGTTGCTTCTCTTTTATTTTTGCCACAATCTGCTTCGCAGTTTCCACTGAGTCGTCAGAAGTAAATGAGGAGGGTAGGCTCATTTGGGTTAGCTAGGACAACCTAGCCCACATGTTATTCATAGTTTGGTCCAATTTGGCAGAGCACTTGCTAAGATGGAGGATGGCTACGTGGCAGTGGATAAACCTATTTTTTGTTTTGGTAGCGGCCTTCTGATCTGCAATCCCTGCATTTTCTAAGACCTCATCTGAGACCAAGTATAACTTATCCAATAGTTTTTCCACCTCAAGAACCTTCTCTACGATGATTTGTGGGAACTGCTCAATTGCTCCATAAACTTCCCTGTCTAAACTTGTTGCCTCCGCCATAAATTGGAGCGTCAGCTGAAGGGTCAAGCAGAATGCCTTGACCTTATCCCAGTATGAAATATATAGCTACTAGGCCACTAGAAGGAGATCCGGTTGGGAAATCGGGGCTTGGGGAAGACTTCTTAAAAGATTGATCTTCACATCCCTTAAGCCAACATCCTATGTCAATTTTGCAACCCTTTTGTTTGTAGTTGTAAGTTTTCCATGGATGTTTCTCAATTCTGTGAACCAGTTTTCCTTGGCCTAGTTTTTGTTTGTTGATTTTTCCTCAAGGGAAATCTTCATCTCCTGGAGTTCCTTCTCCAATTGATCCCTTCAGGCCTCAAATTCAGTGTCCTTTTGTTGCAATTTTTGCTCCAATTGAGTGTGTTGATGTTCAAACTCCTCACTTTTTTGTTGCATCCCCTGCTCCACCAGAGCCAACTGGTTCTGATATTCTATGTTCCTCTGTCGCACTACGGCGACCAAATTGGGGTCAAAGGATTAGAACTTTGCAAGTTCCTCTCAAAGTTTAGTTTGCTCTGCTTGCACTTTCTCCAATAAGCATGCAAATTTTGCTTCTCTTTCCTTGTCTTTTGCTAGTAGGACGTCAATACTATCTTTTACAAGTTTTAGCTCCTCTTCCTTTTTCTTTAGCTAGCGACCGAACTTGAGGAATTTGATGGTCACCATCCGCTATGTTTCTTCCATGAGCTCAACTTTGTCTTGCGGTCGGTCTATTCTTAGATCAAGTCCCATGGAAAAAATGTTGTAATCATTGAGCTGCATTTCCCCTTGTCATTTGATGATGTTAGGGTACATGGCTGTGAAAATTAGCGATGTCTAAGATTCATTGAAAATAGTATACACCTTTGGCTTTGTCAGCTTCTTGGCATCCTTGGCCTTTTACTTCTAGATTCTGATAGCCCATGCTTCCTTTGTTTTATTGCCTTGCACCATAAATTGGGTTGACGACTGAACTAGCCCACCTGCAAAAGGTGCACCAAGAGGATGAGCAAAAGGAAACGTGAGGGTAGTGGTTCTTGGTGTTTTCTTTCTCAAAAGATCAATTATAAGAGGGGAGAATGGAGGGATATTCCAAAACCTGGTTTGTGAACCAGCGGAAGGACTCATCAGGTGTTGTGTCGATAGTGAGGTCATGGCAAATTCCATATGTTGGGTGGACTGAGTTGGGCCCAATACAAGCCTGATACAATAGTAACTTAGGAGGGCTATCAATGGTGATCGTGGGTGCAAAGGGTGAAGAAATAACGGATGTAGATTGGGTAGCGGCGAAAGGTGAAAGAGTTCATGGAGGAGTAAAGGAAAATGGCCTCACCTATGAAAATTGGGAGAAACCTCCCATGACCATTGTAGCAAAAGTGGGGAGAGAAGGGCCAACACTTGAAGTGATGGGCGACACAGAGACAGTAGGGGACACCAAAGATTGTGAAGAGAAAAGGGAGCAAAAGTTACTTGTTGTCCATATGATTGTGGTTCCTAGCTCACCACGGCCTCTTGGTTTGCTATGGGATCCTATGAACTCTCCCCAAAAATTGCTTCTGTGTGCTACCATTTGACAGGCGGGGAATCATCCACCTCCACTACCTCTAACTATTGTTGTGTGGTCATCCAGGTCCTTTTTGCAGTCCAGGTGTGAGTCATCGAGGCCCTTGCACATGATATGTTCACCCGCACATTTGAAGAGACCTTGATAGGTTGTGTTGGAGTCGTCAGTGCTTCTACTTCCTTCTCCTTTCCCTTCCCAGTATTTGTTTCATCCTCCTCCAAATCGACATCATCATTGCTTACATCAGAATTATTATATGCCTCATTCCATAATTTATTGAATCTATCATATGTCTCCATGCTTTGATAAGGGGCATCAAGGTGTTGGATTTCTTCTCGGTAGACCCAAAAATCCTTAATTTTTTCCTCACTCTAATTTTGTTTTCTTGACAACTCATTGCGAAGAGTGGACCTGATGTGAAGTTTCTCATCCTTCTCATAGTGGCCTACTATCATTAGTTGGAATATGAACTAGATCAACCAATAGCTCATCCTCGTCCTTTAGCAGGTTTTTTTGCTTCTCTTAGTAAGGTTGAGGGTTGTGTGTTACCTTGACATGTTCATTTGGTAAGTCATTTTTGGGATTGTAATTTTGTTTGTCGCAAATACAGACTAGCCCCAAATGAGCCAGCTTTGCCTCTAGCAACTTATCTGTCTTTTTCTTGGCCACTACCATTGATTTAAAGCTTAGTGGGTAGACGCAAAATCCTTTTTTCTTGGCCTTTCCTCCACAAAAAGTATAGTCAATAATTAATACCTACTAGAACATTTTGAGGGCCAGCACCCGATTTGTGAGACATGTCAGAAGCCAAAATGGTTCCTCAGTGAAGCCGCACATCAGAATGAATGTGAAATCTTCTTTGAGAAACCAGACACATTTCAGAGTGAAAATCTACATATACTTCATCTAGGCTATGGTGAGTTAGTAAAGATCGCCATCCTCACTCAAATCTCGCAGAATCAAAGTCAAGGAATAATCTAAAAATGTATAATAATCATAAGTTGAGGAGAGGAGTCCATACAAAAACTAGCCTTCTTCCATTTTCATCAAATATCGCCAAATTCACATGTTTTTTGAATAAATCAAGGTTTTGATGCAAAAACATATAGGCAAGGAAGGAAGGAAACCTGAACCTTTGTTATGTTTCATAGTCCCTTATTTACCTCGGCATTTCATCAATGATGAATTGTGTGAAGTCATACCAGAAAAAGGAATGTCTCCTATGCAACTGAAACCCCAGACCCAATTGAAACCCTTGAGCATACTTGTCAGTGTCTAGGCCACAAACAAATTCCATCATTGAGAAGGCTTTCTACATGTCCATGGGGAAGGCACCGTGCGCTACCAGAATCTTTGGTGGATTTTTTTTTCTCTTCCCTAGGCCTTTGAGTTACTTTTTTATAAAAATCCAGAGCCAAATTTTTGGTTCTCCATATTTACTCCCCCTTTGTTGGAGTGAATGACTCTATCATTTTTGCTCTGGAGCTTTGGTTAAGGATGCATAGCATGTTCCAGATAGCTCTCGGGCATATATTAACTTTCAACTCCTAGCCCTCGATGGTGTTGGTGGCTAGGTTAAAAATTTTAATGGCCTCGTCAACTAACTCCAGGAAGTAGTGCACAAACGAGACCATATACTGTGGAAGCCCGCTAAACCATAGCTTCTACACTAGAGAATCTGGGTTGCTAATTTTCTTCATCCTTTCGTAGGCTACCTCCCTTAGAGTCTTAAGGTTCTTTGCAAGGATGGGATCATGAATATTATCCCATTCCTCCTTTATCTAGCTCTCGTCTCTGTGGTTTTTTTGCTTGTCTGAGGCCTGCGTGTTTACCCACTCTGGCTTCTTTGGTATCCGAGGTGAAGTGTAAGAGACGTCTTCGAAGACATAGGAAGCTGGTACTACATGCATATCATCAAACAAGATTTGTATTGCCTCTCCTTGCGCCTCTACTTGTGCCTTTTTTTGAGAACTTTCAACCTTTTTTCTTTTGTTGTGGATATCTGCTATGCTCAAATTTTCTACAATTTTCTTTGACTCTTTCTATGCTGAACACTCTTGCTCTAGGTAGCATGCTCAAAAAGCTTTTGCAATGTTAGCTTCCTATATGCAATACTTAGCTATTTCTTTTCTGGGGTAGCCAACAATGCTTGCCTTTTAGCATTAAATTCGGCATGTACCGCCAATTAAACATGCCTTGCAACACAACACCTTAGCACTTGGCTGTGCAAACTACCGCCAATGACTGCCACCAGCTTATGCTAATTAATTAGCTCTTATTTATCTTGCACGCAACAAAAAGTCTAGCAAACGCAACTGGGTGAGAAATTTGAACAAGCCCTAGTACGATTTTTCAAGTTGATACTCAATTAGCATCATGCTTATATTATGCAAATTACCACACATATCCTAGCTATTTCTATAAATAGGTGCTTAGGAAATAGAAAAATCACACTTAGCAATTTGAGCAGAATTGGTAATAGGCAGTTGGCTTAGAATTTAGCGTTAAGCAGTTGAGTAGAATTTGCATAGAGCTAGACTTAGACATTTTGCAGAGAGCTAGGCACCATGAACACTCCAATCAGGATAGTTTGCAAAAAATCCCAAAAAACATTTCTAGGGGAAACCTTGAATAGGCGTCTCAAAAGAATGACCAAGAATAAGCATTCACTGGCCATTTTAGCGATGAAGTGGGTTATGGGGAGGGACTAGATTGAATACAAGGACAAGTACAAAGTTAATACTGACGTATGCTCTCACTTCATTGCATCCATGCTTGACATCCAGGTTCCCAAGCCATTGATTCTTTGCCTGGTGTTGGAAATCTTCCCAAAGAAGTACCTTGGAGGCCTTGGTGAGGTGGTGGAGAATGTTGCATTTGGTTTGGGCTTGCCAAAGACAAGTGACCTTCAGAATTATATTGAAGAAGATGCAGTAGTACCATGGGTGTCATTCCTAAGCGGGTTCTGCATCCAGTCACACAAAGAGCATCATTAAAGGGTAACCCTGTGCCTATCACGTCCTATTTTGCTTGTACAATGTGGTGCCTTTCTACAACATGGACCGGTACACCGACTTTAGGAACCTGGTGTTTTCTCTGCCACTCGCCATTGCTCTTGTGGATGCTACTACCATAACTACTATCATTCCTATTGATGAAGTAATTCCAGATGTTGTTGTCGATGCCTCCCTTGCCCCTGCTCGTGACTAAAAACTTTTATGCCTTAAGAAATCATCTTTTGTTAGTATATTTTGTATATACGCCTGTAAAAGGCCTTACTACACATATATATGAAGAAACAGCATAATATATATAGTAGAGTACAACTTATATTAACATTTTGTCTCCTTTTTCTTTTGATTTTGCTATGTGGGTTCTCTTTTTCTTTTCCTGCATATGGGTGTCACATAAAACATGAAAGAAAAATAATTACACTACTCACATATTTACACTAGCAGGATAATACTGAAGCTTAATTAAATAGTTTTAGGTGAATTATGTTAACCAAAATACCCAATGCTTCCTACTCCATATTTTCTAATTTGAATGCATTGTGCTACTTGCATTGAATTATTTTGAAAGGGCCTTCCCATAGGCTGTCAAATTTTTTGTGTTGGCCTAGCTTTGCAGCCCTTTCGTTGAATTTTAACACTAGGTCCCCACACTTTAGACCTTGGTCCAAAAATTTCTTGTTGAACCATCTGTTAACCACTTGTTGGCGATTAGACATGGCTATCAGGGCATTTTCCTTTTTTTCTTGCACTTCCAGCAACTTGGCCAGCCGAACCTCCTTAGCGCCGTTTTGTTCTACCTTGAGAGATTTGAGCAATTGCAGCACCAGAATCTCCATAGAGATAGGCAATAACACTTCTTTCCCATACACTAGCTTGTACATCAAAGTCTTCAGGACTTGATTGTAAGTTATGCGGTTTGCCCACAGCGTTGCCTAAAGGTTCTTATGCCATTCTCTTTGGTGTTTTGACTTGATTCTTTTGATGAGTTAGACTAAATTTTTGCTAGTCAACTCAGCCAGGCCATTCCCCTGTGGGTAGTAATTTGATGAAATTTTCAAGAATATGCCATGCACAAGTGTGAATTGACATATCTTAGAGCCTAGGAAATCCTTGGCGTTGTCAGAGATGATGGTCTTTGGTAGGCCAAATCTTGTCACCAATTCTTCAAGGAAATCCATTATCTCTACCTTTAACGCATTCTTCAGGGGCATGGCTTCGGTCCACCTTGTGAAGTAGTTTGTTGCTATTAGAATCCATTTATGTCTGGAACTAGAGGCAAGATTGATCATTCTGATGAAATCAAGGCCCCATTGTGCAAATGGCTCATCAACCACTATTGGATTCAGAGGCATCGCGGGATTTTTTCTTCTTCCTACAAAGAATTGGCATTCCTTGTAGGATTTTACCAAGGAATATGAGTCATTGAATAACATAGGCTAGAATTACCTAGCGCACATGATTTTGATGGTGGTGGTCTTTGCGGAGAAGTGCCCATCGGCAGGATTGTTGTAGAAATTGTCGACAATCCTTTTTGCTTGCTCTGTGGAGACACACCGCAATAGAACATCGTTGAAGTTCCTTTTGAAAAGGACCCCTTTGATGAGCACATATTTGCTATTATGCAGTCTGTAGAATCTTCTCTTTTGAGAAGGAAGGCCTGGTGAGTATTTTCTAGTATGCATAAATCTCACTCTATCCACCAGCCAACAGCCTTTGGATTTAGACTCATTGGTTAGAATCAGCTCTGGTTGCTCTTCTTCAGATGTCATTTCTTTGGTGTGCGTCAAATATTTGCACACTCCTCTTCCTCAGATGGTCTTTGTAGGCTTGACCTCAATGTTGTATTCAAGGATCTTAGTGACTCAATTGGCCCTCTTCTTCATTGATTTCTCCTTCCATGATGTATTCATGCACACTAGAATGCTTGACATAAACAATCACCTTATTGCAAGATATTAGATGTCATAACTTCTTGAGTCCCTTAACAATAGAAAACGCTTGCCTCTCAATGAAGTTGTAGTTCATCTCATATTCCTTTAGGGTTTGGGAGTGAAATGCTATCAGATGTTCTCCCTTTCCTTCATCGTCCTTTTGAGTTAAGACAGTAGCATTGTTTGATTTTCTAATGAATGCATACATTATGAAGTCCTTTGATAGGTCTGAATTAACCCAGCATAGGAGCTGAAGAAATAGCATCCTTAACCTTCTCAAAGGCTTCTCTAGCTTCTTTAGTCCATTTGAATAATTGATCATTTTTGAACATCAGGGTGATTGGTTTAATTAACCCTGCAAAACCTAAAATGAATTTTCTCACAAAATTCACCTTCCCTAAGAAATACTGGACTCCTTTCTTGTTGTCTAGTAGGGGAAGCTCTCTAATTGCTTTCACTTGCTCAATATCAATTGTAATTCCTTCTTTGGACACTACATGTCCCAATAGCTTGCCTTACGGTACTCTGAAGACACATTTTTTTGAGTTTAGGGATACCCTGAACTCCTGGCATTTTTTGAAAACCATCTTAAGGTGATCGAAGTGATCATCCTTATGTTTGGAGAATATAGTCAGATCATCCAAATAGATTAGGATAATCTTGTTAATCAATTCACTAAAAGAAATATCCATCACCCACTGGAAAGTGGCTCCCACATTTGAGAGGCTGAAAGACATTTTAGCATATGCGAACATTCCCCACTTAGTAGTGAACGTTCTTTTGTGTTGGTCCTCTTCTTTGACCTAGATCTTATTGTAACCAAAGAAGCCATCTAGTAGAGAAAACATTTATGATCCTGCCACTATTTACAAGATTGATTCCATGGAAGGTAGCAGGTAGTGATCCTTTAGGGATGTTTTGTTTAGGTCCTGAAAGTCAACACATAGGTGGATATCTTTGTTCTTCTTTTGGACTAGGACCAAGTTGGATACCCACGTACTATGCTTGATTGAGAAGATGATCTGAGACTGAATTATTTTTTTCAGCTCTTGTGCCATCAGGGCTTTGATCTTCGGATTCGCTGGCCTTTGCTTTTGTAGAACTGGTTTTGCACCTTCCGTTAGCTCTATTGTATGTTGGATGATGTAGGGATTGTATCCCTTAAGGTCATCATATGACCAAGCCACCACTCCTTCATACTTCTCATAGAATTTGATGAGCCTCTCTTTATCTCGATGCAAAACATCCTTCCTAACTTTGAGCTTTCTTCCATCTCCTACTTGAAGGTCCACATAGTCATTTTTTTCCGCTACAAACTTCTTTTTATCATTTCTTGCATTGTCACAATCAAACAGGTGTTCAAGAGTGACTAGCCCCTTTGGAAACTTATTATACCTCAACTAAATGATTTTTCACAATCAAACAAGCTTTTGAGAGTGACTAGCCCCTTTGGAAACTTGTTATACCTCAACTAAATGATTTGTCCGTCGTAGGCCTCTGCAATCTTTGGTTGGAGTTGGTCAAAAAACTCGCCCGACTGTTGGATGAATGAGGTGATGTGTTCATCATTGTCAAACACTTGCCAGCTCTAATCATTATTTGGAATTTTCAGTCGAACTATCACTAGTATAGAGTGTTTGTTATGAATTAGGTTGGAGACAGGTTCAAACTGAGGTCCGATTACGGCTATGTGGTTTGCATCAGTATTTTGTTCTCGGGGAACTATCTAGATGTTGAAGGCTTTAAAACCTTTGATCAAGTCGCAGACTCTATGTCTATAGGATTGTATGCGAACATTTTTGTAGCAAAGAGCCCTTGAACTTAGTTGACTACTAGTTCAGAATCTCTAAACACCATTAATTGCTTGATGCCCATCCGCTCTTCCAAGCTTAGACCTTGCACTAGGCCTTCATACTCGGCTTCATTGTTCGAACAAGTGAACTGGAAGTGGAAAGACCAGAGTGTCTTTGCATTGTATGGTGATATCAAACATATCACAACCCTTGTGCCCACTTTGCATCTTGCTCTGTCAAAGTGCAGCATCCATAGCTCTGAAGCTTGATCGCTTTTAGGTTCCTTCATGACCTTCAGAAGCACTTGACCTTCATCATGATGACATAAGCTCCTAACCCGGTAGCATGATAGTAGCCGAAAGGATCGACATCTATGTATTTGCTCAAGAGGACCTCTTCTGAATTCATCCTATCTCTGGTCACCTTTTCATCCTCCAATAGCTTAGTGAAATACATTTCTTCTTTGGTGAAAGAGGTATGAGCAGCCTCAAAGTTGATCATGGTTTCATTGGCCACATATTTCGAATGCAGAGCTTTGGACACTATTTTCATTTTAGCTTTTTGCTTGGTCCTAAGGATCAAGTGTGACCAGTCCAAAGACAGATATCTGCCTATCTTTGAAGTGAATTCTTGGGATAGGTAAAGACCAAACATGGGGGGAATGTCTATGATCACAGTATCTTGTAGAACTATGATACTAGGGCAAGAGAACAGAGTCAAGGGGAGGTCTTTGATGACACCTACGGTTTCAACTTTGTTCCCATCAAGATGCATAACTCCCTTCTTTAAAGGTTTGTAGCTAAGTCCTAAGGCTTCAGCTATCAGTTTGGGTACGAATATAGTGCTAGTGTCAGAGTTAATCATGGCATTGTGTAATAATTTCTCTCCCATAATAAGAGTTAGGAAGAAGGGTTTTGGTTTTGGCTTATCTCTAACCTTGGTAGAGGCTTCATCTATGCTATTTTTGAGAACCTTGGCATGGGGCAGTAGGTCAACAACCTTTCCTTTGAGTGATTGCTTTGTCGGCTCAATGATCGGATCCTCTCGGAGAGCCTTCTATAGCAATGTCTTTTGTTTCAGAATAGCTAATATATCCCAAAGAGATACATTAGCGGATGATTTTTTCAATTGTTCCAGCACATTAAATAGTGGTGGATTCAGAGGCTTCTTCTCCTTAGCTCTCGTTACAACAATTTCCCTTCACGGCGGACAATGTTGTGCCACTATGGAGGTACTGGGTGTTTGGTTGGAAGCACTTTTGAGCTGCAAATTGACTAGTTGTAGGACGACTAGTTCACCTATGAATCTCCTCTTTGAGTGATTTTTGTAATCGGATTGCACTTGTGGGTTTCTTGATGTGGATGCATCATTGGAAAACACCACCTCTTCTTCTTTCATCCATGAGAAGAGCACGTGATCAAGAGCAATATCAGTTTCTTGCTCCAAGGACATCCCTTGCATTTGCGCAATGAGTACTATATTTTTCATTTGTAGAGAGGCATATACATAACCTCCATGATCTGACGTTGCACCTTGGTTGCACTTTTCTACCACCTTTTGTTGTAGATTGTCATGCGGGAAATTTTGAGGCATATGTGTGTCGCCACTGGGGAAGCACCATGGATTGATATCTTCAGCGAGATTGTTTTGTCCCACTATCAATTCTCTGCTCAAGCTTGGGTTAGCACTTTGCAGTGAAGTGGGTACTGGTACTATCTGATTATTTTTTTGAGCCTACAGATTTGTGTGAGCGCCTCCTTGGAACTGGTTTTGTTGGTAGGAAAATCTTCCACCTTCATAATTTTGATAGGTTAGCTTCGAAGGCACAGACTAGTTATGCCTGATAGTTGTTATTTCATTGGCCATAGCCTGTAACATCTCCTTGATGTGGCTTATCTCATCCTTTGAAGAGTTGGATGTGGAAGAAACATTTTGTGGTGTGCTCAAATTTGTGTACATGGATTAAGGAGGTGCGAGCACACTGGTAAATGGAATCCCTTAGGCGAGAACTGATATCCCGGGGAACATAGGCATGATGGGCCGAGGCGGCAACTTTCAGACGTCTATGAGATTGTTCTTCACTTTGATTGCAACGTTGTATGTGTCTAGTAGCATGGTTTTTCCAAGAGACTAGATAATCATCGAGATGTTGGTATTGATGGATTTCAAGTAAAACATGAACACCAAGTCGATCGGCAGGTGGATAGTAGCTAGAATTCTTTGCCAAGTTATATGGAACCAAGTGTTGAAGTTAGTCATGGCTTCATATGGGGCCCACTTTATAATTTCTAGCTGATGATATTGCGAGGACATATCTCCATCATTTGAGAATCTTTCATAGAAAGAGTCTCTAAGTTGATCCCAAGTAGCAATGGTATTAGCTTGCAGCGTGCGGTACCAATCCAACACTTTACCCCTGAAAGAGGTTGCAAGCAACAATAGTGCTATATTTTGCTATGTAACTCCACGAACTAGACACATGTCTGCCACATCTTGTAGATGTTCAAATGGTGTTCTTGAGCCATCTCTGGTAAATTTAGGTATATCTTTTAAAGTAGAAACCAAGATAGGGACCCAAACGGCGGGTGCTACTGGTGCTACAAGAGGACTTTTGGCATCACATGCCAAATAATTTATGTTAGCAGTTGTCAACATTGCTAGCAGAAGGGTCGAAAGAAGGGAAATGTTCACTATTTGGGTCGCAACTTGTATTGTTCCTAGTGGCGGCACTAACAAACCATGGTTATTCACTATTTGGGATCTAGTAACAGGTCGATGGCTCATACACCCTCTTTAGATTTAGATTCATTTAAGCAGTCCCACCAGGCATGCCAGAAAAAAGAAACTATTGATGCCAAAACTTGGCAAGGTAATAGCCTTCATTGGAAACTTAGTTAATGGGGGGACTAATTGCACTAAACCAAGTGACCTCCGAGTTTTTTAAGAAGTTGGCTTCTTCTGTAATTAGGATTTTAGAATGGGAAAAAGAAGATATAAAAATAAAGATCTAACTAAGGCGATGTGGCAAGGAATATATATAGGCATGGTAAATCTATCTTTTTGGATTTGATTTAAGGGCCCGATCAGCAATCTGCTATGTTCTAGAATAACAAAAATCAAAGATGAAAACCTAAACAATTCATTCAATGAGATAAAATAATTCTCATATTCATTTACTAAAAAGAAGAGTCAAAGACATGGTCTAACTAGCATACTTGTATTTAGAATTATAGAAGTTTTGCAAATAAACAATTCAGGATAATAATGGCATAGTATAATATTTTATCAAATAGCTTAAGAAAATAGAGAGGCCAAACAATGGCATAGTCTAAGAATCTTATGCAATAATCTCAAAGCAATAAAAAAGGCCTAGTGTCTTTTTCCTATTTTTTTTGTATCTTTTGAACTCTTTTTCAGAAGGAAGAAGCAGTATATATAGATAAAAATCCCACTGCCTAGTGGGCTAGTAACAGAAAAGATCACGTATTATGAATAATGATGCATGCAACAATGTTTGCTTCGGCCATTGTAACATAAAAGATTTGGGTCATGGAATGTAGTTGCTTCTCTAACACATGCATCCCCCCAAATGATGGTAGTGGTCTCAGCAAACTCCTTTGTAGACATGTGTCATTCAATCCTGCAATCAGTTAAGACATGCGACAGCTTGGCAAGGCATGTAGTTCGCTCTCGCCTTCCCTTAGATGAAATCCCCTTAAAAGAGACACGTTGCAATAGGTCGGGGCCTGCTCATTGATTCCTCCTCCTTGCATTGAAAGACTACACAATGAAGACACATGGAGGAATTCTTTACTATCGGTGCCAACTGTCAAGTCCACCAAAAAGTGTATGGGGATGAAAGCTATGTGGCATGCAAACGGGGCCCGATTGAAAAGTGAAGGGAAGCATCCCTTAAGTGCTTTTGGTGACAACATGTGGAAGCGTGGTGGAAGCCGATAGGAAAGTGAAAGAAGGATTCCCTATGGTGAGTGCCTGACGAACACGTGGCAACAACGAATGAAGCTCAAAAGATGAGGCACGGGCCGGTACTTAGCAAAAACAAAAACCACCCATAGGGAGCTTGAGGAATTTAACATTTACATCTACCTTAGGAATGATAGCAATAAAGGTAGTGTTAAGTTCTTTGAGGATAGATCTATTACACCTTGATTCTTCCAAAGCCCTCAAAACATCTTCACCAATAATATTCCAGCATTTCTAGAAGAACAAATTAGTGAAGCCATCTAATCCAGGGGCCTTCTTAGGAGACATGTCAAAGAAAGTCTGTTTTAGATCCTCAAGTGAGAAGGGGACCATGAGCAAGGTATTATCCTCCTGAGAGACCAAACAAGGTATAGAATCTAATATAGAATCATTTATTTATCTGGTTTTTCTAAGAGAAGCTTTTTTAAAAAAGAAGTAACTTCTCGAGCAATATCCCTGTCATCTTCCAAAAGAGTGCCAACATGATTTTTAATGGAAGATATTTTATTCCTATGCCTCATAATCTTTGTTGAGGGATGGAAGAATTTTTTATTCATGTCCCCTTCTACAAGCCAAGTTTCTCTAGATTTTTTTCGCCAATAACATTCCTCACGCAGAAGAACCTCATCTAAATCAGATTCTAGTGATTTTTGAAGCTCAAAATTCAAACCATTGTTGAGAACTTGCTCATTTAGAGCTTTAATTTCTTTTTGGAGTCTAAACTTTTCTAAGAAAATGTTCTTAAAATGTGAGACATTCCAAGATTTGATTTTTCCTTTTAAGAATTTCAACTTCTTAACCAGTTGAAACATTCGAGAACCAACAAAAAATGGAAAGTTGTCCCACCAAAACTGAATCATGGGGATAAATCTTTCATCTCTAAACCACATGGGCTCAAATTTAAATGGAATCTTATTAGGAGTCGTGTCTTCCAAAATGGTTAACAAAACTAGGAAACAGTCAGAACCTAGATAACCAAGAACTGAAGAATATACATCAAAATTTGAAACAAGCCACAAATGGGATAGCAAGAAACAATCTAACCTTTCCACTATTTGACAAAATTCCTTTCTTTTGTTGGTCTAGGTAAAAAGAACATTTTGTGGTTTGCAATCAAAAAGTTTATTGTTGGCGATGAAGCCCTTGAAAACCTCCAAAACCCTTTTATTGGGGTAGATACCACCGCATTTATCAGCATCCTCCACAATTGCATTGAAGTCCCCACCAAGAAAAACCAAAGAGTCACCTAGGGCTTGAAAGATTAAGGATAGTTGATTCCACAACTTCTACTTGTCAAGTGCAAGTGTCAGACCATAAACATTAAGCAACCAGAAATTTACCTTGGATAGCTTGCTTTTAACAAGAGCTAAGAACCAATGGAAGGTAGAAGCCACTACCCTTAAATCAATTGTGTCTTCTTTCAATAAAAAGGCTAATCCACCAAAATCTCCTATTGAAGGAAAAAAATAAAATTTCTAGACAAACCATTTGGAGAAAAGGAGTTTTGTAGATGAAGAGTTTAATTTTGTCTCCTACAACATAGCAATATCAAGTGTTGCAACTTCTAACTAGCACCTAATTAGGTGTCTCTTGTTAGGGGCATTTAATCCCCTAACATTCCATGATAAAATCCTCATTTTCCTTGAGGGGAGGACATTTCTCCCCTCTTCCTTTGAGTTTTTTTTTGAGCTGAGAATCCAGCAGTAAACTCAGACTATACGTTCTTTTTAAAATCCCCTGACCTTGTCAAAGGAGGACTAAAAGTTCTAACCTTCTTAGGAGGAGAGAACATAGTTGCTTGAATGCTTTCATCTATCTCTTCCTAAGTCTTCAAATTCTTAGGTTTGTGTCCTCTCTTCCGAGGGGAAGAGAAAGGCTGGTTAGGAAATAAAGGGGACTGGGAGATAGGAGGCTTCCCTTTAGGTAGTGGACTCAATACCCCATCAACCTCAAATTATGAATCCAAAACCTTATGTGGTGAGATAAGATCAAAAGGATTTTGAGAGAGAGGAAAAGTTAAAACCTTTCTCATTTTGCACTAAATCATTATCAATTATTGTCAAAATTCTTTCTTGAATTTCATCATTAAATTTTTCATTGGAGGATTTAATTATATTCTACACTTTGTCAGTTAAATTTTGATCAAGTGAAATCTGATTAATACTTTCTTTCTTTGTTTTATTAATTTCTAGAGGATTTGGGTCATGTAATGGAATATCTGAATTTTGAAGCAACTAGATTATGGATTGAAGCAGAAAAAACATCCTTTGTGACTGGGAGAGCCTTGGGCGTTAGATCCCATTGAATATAATCCATTGCAATCTTATTGAGAGGTTTTTTTTTTTCTTTCAACAAAGGTTCATTGGCTACTACAAGACCTAGAATAGACTCCACATTCTGGACAAGGGTATTATTAGAAGAGTCTACCAATTTTCTTTCCACCTCAACACATATTGGTTTACTAATTGGAGGAGCCTCAATGTTCAAATCAAATGAGTTAGACAACTTCCCAACCATATTAGGCAATGTATCCACATTAATTTTTGGGACCAGTTGTCCATTAGTAACCTTCCTTGAATTCACAGGGTCTCCCTTAGAAGGAGATAACTTAAGCTTTTTGAAAAGGGGAGCATCTAGATCAGCAGAGGCTTTTTGGAACCATTCAAAGTCCCTCACAATATTTTGTCTCCAAATACCATCAATCGATTTAAGGTTGCAAATTGAAGGTAGGTTTTGTTTAGGGTTTATTAGAACACAGATCTTGACACAAAGTAAACCTTCAACAATAGAAGAATCCGACAATGAAAATTTTCCAAAAGAGTTTCCATAGATTCCAAAATCCCAGGATTGGTAAATTCAAGAGGAATAGAAGGAAAATTAAACCAAACTGGAATTTCCCCACTTAATGATTGATTATACTAGAAGAAAGCGCGCCAGAGATAAATAAAAACTATATTTTTTCCCAACCACACTTGAGTGCTTTCTAAGACCTTATTTTTGGTTTCCAAAAAATCTGGAACCAACACAAAAGTATTTAAGGAGATAACTTGAAAATACAGAGTACCAAACCAATGAGCGTGAATGCGCTTATGCAACTTCGAGAGGGAGATACCTTCACCCCAAACCTGGAGGATCACTGCAAAAGCATGGAGATCTTGATTTTTCTAGTTGAGAGGTTGTGTTTTTGCATGCACATATGGGACTAGGATCCAAACCTTTTGAGAAGGGTTATCCACATTATTTCCCTTTGGATCCTTGCTTATCAGATTCTCGTTAGAGTTACCCACATCTTTGGTTGGAATTTGTTGCAGCTTCAAACTAGGATTTGAAACATGCTTTGGATTTGCAGGTTTAGGGATGAAGTTTGACCTCATGGTATTTGTTGGCGCCTTCCTTTTTGAGTTCTTCCTAGATCCCCTCATACTTTTTTTTCTCTTTGTTTCCTTGAATTAAAGCATATTTACTTTGTCCCTTAGGTTTAAACGGCTTTTTGGTAGGTGGAACCTTAGTATTAAAATTAGAGCCATTTTATCTTGGTGGAACCCTAGAACTCTTTACTTCCCTCCTTGGCTTCTTGAAACCCCTAAAATAATCTGACCACAACATCCTCCTTCCAGGTTTGTCTTTCCCTATTCTTGATTGCAATCATGAATCCAACTTGTTCTCCCTGGGCACCATATCCACCCACTTGTCATCGTGAAAAACCCACTATGGGACATGCTTTGAGGATCCATGAAACCTTGGCAGTGGAGGATCCTCCAGTGCTTCATCTCCCCAGCGTTCAGAAACCCTATTTCACTCTTTCATTTTCAGAGAAAAAAAATCATTCTTTTTCTCATTTTATCTCTTATATTTTTCTACCCCACTATTTTATTTTACCTCTTTTTTCCCTCTTTCTCTCTCTCTCAGCTTTCAACCATTTTAGCTTTTTTTCTTCATTTATTTTTTTCTTTTTCTTTAGTTTCCTTTATTTCTTTCTTTATGTCCAAATATATTTACCTTTCAATATGTGTCTATTTTTCCTAGTTTCTTTCAATTTATGTTTATTTCTCTTTCTCTTTCTTTATATGTATATAGTTTATTTAATTTTGTATTGTTTTCTTTATGCACATGTCATCTTTTTTCTAATCAAAATTATAATTTGTGTTTCTCTTTTCTTATTTGAGTATGTCAAGTTGTCTCTTTCTCCATTTCCTTGACTCTTTCTTCCTCTATTTCTTTTTTTTTCCTTTTTCTCTATTTTTATAAATCTAAGTTAATTGTCAAGTAGGTGATATTTTTATATTGTATCATATTATGTAATGTTTTATACAAATTCAATAGTGTAATTTTTGAGTTTAGCTTATTGATGTTTTTTTTTTTTAGTGGTTCAAATAAACTCATTTATCATGAGAATGAATGATCCACTTAGCACTCATTGCATCTAGACAATACTCATAGGGATGAAGCATTATAACTTCCTATAACGTCATCCATTATAGTACTACTTTGATTCTATTGTGCTTACCAATGCAATTTTACCCAAGATCTTGGGGGAAGCTAAGTGGGAGCTAGGTTGGCTTGATTTTGGGGGAAACTCCATGGTAAATCCTGCCTAATTTAGAGTATTTTTTGGATGGGTTACCTCTTGGGATGTCTTGTTATTTCACCATTGTGAATATCACCTAGATGTAATAAATGAAGTGGACCATTAATGCTTATAAGAGATGGGTTCCAATTTCTAATTTCTTTCTCCTTCCCTCGCCCCACTCTTTCCCCTCTTTTTACATTTTTGTTTTATTTCTCCTTTTCTATCCTTTTCTCTCTTGTTATCTCAATTACTCTCTCCTCTTGTTTATTTCACTTGTCATTTCCTAATCTCTTATTTCATTCTCATTCATTCATTATATGATATTTACTAATTTCTTTATTTATTTCTCTTTATTTTTATCAGTATATCTTTTAGCTTTCTAAACTTTTTATTTCTTACTTTTTTTCGACTCGATCCGGAGATCGATTGACGAATGATTGTCGATCGACGCGCTGATGAAGGATGCTGGATGCTGATCGATTGATCTTTGATGTTTTGACGGAACGACTATTTTATTTTGACGATGCCGATGCCTGGATCCGATCCCATTTGACCCCTAGACCTGAGAACCTACAACATATAACCTAGACCTTGGAACTTGAAATTTAAGGTATAGACCCTTGGATCATACACCTTTCACCTTTGACTTGTGGATTTTGTGTATCCCAAGTCAAGAAACCATTACCTTTTACCTTAGACCTTGACCTTAGACATAAACATTAGACAATATACCTTCAAGCTTTTACCTTAGATGCTTGATTGTGGATATTGGACCCTTGGAACCTAGATCTTGAATCATAGACCATACACCTTAAAGGCTACATGTAAAACATACACCCATAGGCTCTAGACCCTTGGACCTAGCACCATAGATCCTTCTTTATTTCTATTTTTCATTCTCTTTATTCTCATTTGTTTACATTATCTCACTTTGTACTCTATATATTAGTATTTCTTTCTTTTTCTTATGTTTTTCCTCTCTCTATCTATCCATATTTCTCTATTTTTCTTTTGTAAGTTTCTTCCTCTCCTTTTAGTGTATTTATTCCTCTTTCTCTCTATCTCATTTTGTAGATCTATTTATCTATCATGCACCTTTTCCTCTCATATTTTTCTCTCATCCTTTTATTTTTTATTTTGTCTTTGTTTCTTTCTTTTTTTATTTCTCATATTATTTAATGTTTTATCAAGATTCAACTGTGTAAGAATTCATGAGTGGCCCACTTCACACTAATTGATTTCTAGGTGATGCTCATAATCCCATGAGCCATTGGTATTTCATGGGAGGTCACCCATCCTAATACTACTTTGGCACAAGTGTGCTTATTAATGGAGTTTACCCTAGAATCTTGGGGGAAGCTAAGTGGCAGCTAGGTGGGATTGGTCTTGGGGGATACTCCATTGTTAAGTTGTACTAGTTCGGGTAGCCTTCCAAGGTGTACTAATTTTTCACCCCTTTAAACATCACTTAGATGCAATGAGTGTTAAGCATGAACCATCCATGGTCATAAGAGATGAGTTTTTGTAAATCCCTACTCATGAAATATGGGTTAACAGGTTTGGCTCAAAAACTATACAATTGATTCTTGATAAAATATTATATTTTTTCTTTGATTAAGTTTTTTTATTAATTATTTATATATTCCATTATAAATATTATATATTCCATTTTCCATTTGTATTTATTTGAGTTCCTTTTTGTTCCTTTTATATGTTTATCTTATTTTTTTCTTGTCTTTCTTTGGATCCCTATTGCCCTTGGACCCTACATCTTGAACCTTGGATACCAAACCTTGATGCACCCTAGAACGTAGACGCTTATTTATTTCTATCATTTTTCCCTTTTTAATCTTTCTTTGACATTATCTCTATTTTTATTACTATACATTAACATTTTGTTCTCTTTTTTCTTCCATTTTTCCTCCCTCTCTATTTCAATATTTCTCTCTATTTCCTTTTATTATTTTGCATTTTTTCCTTTTAGTGTATTTTTTCTCCTTTCATATCCTTATCTCTTTTTCTCTTCCTTGTGTTTTTCTATTTCACTCATTTATTTTTTATGTTTATGTTTTTGCTGTTTGTTTCTATCTTTTTTTATTTCGTACTAGGAATTTATTTATCTTTTTAGTTTAATAATCTTCTTTCCTTCTTTATCTTTCTTTATGCCTTTGATTTATTTTTGTATTTATTTTCATAAGTTCAATTTTTACCTTTATTTTGAGAGGAATCATCACTAGGTTTTAATTTTTCACATTGGTTTTTCATACTCTTTCTTTCTATCTCTTTTCGACAGCAGTGCATCCTTTTATCTAGTCTATGATTCTTTGTTACCACTTATATTTGACCATTCACTTCTTTCTATTTCTATCTTCAGAGGAGTCTTTTCTCCATATATTATTTATCCATTTTTTTTCCTCATCGAACGAACATTTTCCTCTCTTGACTTTTCTATATTTTCATTTTTTCTTTTTTCTTCCTCTTTTCTTCTTATTTGTTCTTAAAATTTCCATTGATCCTTATTTCTTCTATTTATCTGTTTTTTTTTTCTTTTACTTTTTTCGGCTCTTTTCTTTTCTTTATTTATGTTCTTTCTTTATTTTTCATCCTATTCTTCCTTATATTTGACATTTCCTTATTATTTTCAGTACTTTTAGAATTTATTTATGTTTCTATTTTTCCTTATCTGTTTTTTTCTTTATTATTATCTATCTATTTTATATTTTTGCGTTGTCGTTCTATCTATCTCATTTTTATCACTTTCATTTGTTCTCCTTTTTATCTTTTTATATGCCTTTCCCTTTCCATAATTTTTATTTCTATCTCTCTTCTTATTTTGTTCCTTTTGTTTTTTTAGACTACAGGAATCAGGTAGCCACCCTTATAAACTCCAATGCACCTAGTTAAAAAATATTCACATGACCAGTGATATTGGAACAACATTCCCTTGATACCAAGGGGATAGAGGGGAGACTAGACCTTGTGACCTCTTGCGTGCAACATGATTATTTAGCTAGCAAATATAGACCCTATGCTCCATATTTTTATTCCTTTTGTTCCTTTGTCTTCTCTTTCTTGTTTTTCTTCTATGCTATTTACTATTTATTTTTCTTTTCTTCTCTCTTATTATTTAAGTGTATTTATTTTCAATCCCTTGCCATTACTATCTTTGTTTCTTTGTATAATTTTCCCTTATTTTTCTTTATTGTTTTGTACTCCTTTCTTATTGGACCATGGATCATGGACACTACACTTTGGATGGTGGAGTTTGTATCCTTGATCTTTGACACTTGATACAAGATCCTTAGACATGTAAATTATGAGAATAGATATTAGTCTATAGAATTTAGACAATAAAATATAGAATATGCATGTTACATTATAAATCCTAGAACTTGGACCTTATGCTTTGGGAACACAAACCTAGAACTATAACTCTCAAGATCTTAGAACTTAGATCATAGACCCAAAAGCATAAACTTTGGATCCATAGACATTGAAATGGTGGGATATTGATCATGACCAAGAAACTTTTATCCTAAAACAATCTATTGCCTAACCTTAGAATTTGGAGTTTTCTCTTCTATGTTTTTTTTCTTGTATCTCTCTTTCTTTTAGTTCCATTATTTTTATTTTCATTCTATCTATCTCTTTCTCATTTTTCTACCATCTTGTTTTCTTTCTAATTTTATTTTCTTCTCTATAGTATCATTTGAGAATGCTTCATTTCAATCGCTCTTGATTGCTATCTATAATATATTTCCCCTTGATTTTATTTTCTTTCTTTTATTTCTCTCCTTTTGGACAATAGATCATGCAGGTCCATAGACTATCGATGTTGGGTCTTGGATCCTTTATCTTTGATACTATACCCATAAACCTATTGACATTAGACACTACATGCTGGGTCCTAGAATTTAGATTATAACATGTAGAACTTGGATGTTATGCTCTTGGCACATGACTTCAAAACTTGGAACCCAAAAATCTCACAATTTAGATCTTATACTTTAGAACCTAAGATTTATGCACATAGACCTTAGGCTTGTGGACAATTGACCTTGATCAAGAAATGTTTATTCTTGATTGGGAACCCTAGAGATGTGGAATATGGACCCTAGACCAAGAAATATTTACCCTATATTATGAACCCTTGAACCCATGCCTTGGGATGCATGCTTCTATATTATAGAACCTACACCCTAAACTTGTGGATTGTGGATGCTAGACAAAAAATGACACTATAACATCAATCCTAGACCCTATACCTTGAATATTTGACCCTTGACACTAGACTATGTACATTGTATTGTTGGGACCTAGTGGTTGAATCGTAGACCCCAAGCTTTGCATCCTCAACCCTTGATCATTGAATTTGGACCCTAAGACCCCTAAACCACTTGACCTTGGTTAGTGGATCTCAAACCTTGAAATTTAGACTCTAGAATGTACAAAAAGGACCTAGATGTTACTTGGAACAAAACCTTAAGCTCTAAACATGTGATCTTAAAATTTGGAGCCTACAGTTAAGAACTTGGATCCTACATCCTTATATATTAACTTTGGACCCTTTGATGGTGGCATGTCCATTCATGGCCAATCCAATTAGGCATCTCAAATAGAACCCTCAATTGAATCTTCTATCGTAGTTATTCTTTTTCTTCCAAACATTTCCAAGCCCCTCACAAGGGTAGGTATGTACTTTAAAATTAAGTTTAAAAGGACTTATATTCATCAAATTAATCATTGGTTTTTGTGGTCTTCAATTAATTATCACATGATCACTTGTACATCACCAACCAAGACCTAACTGATTCCTAGAGTTCATAGTGTTGGAAAACCTAGGCTTTAATACCAAATGTTATGCCCATCATGAACACAACACAATTTTTTTAAAGAATTAATTAAGTCCATTGATGCTAAGCCTCACGTTATGACAATGTGAGTAGACGTTAGCAAACTTAGTTAGTTAGAATAAATTTGTTATTTTCGGTGGTGTGTTCATCATGGGTGTGATAAATGGACTTTGGAATCATGGACCATGGACCCTAGACCAACATATCATATAACATAAACCCTTGAACCCTAAAACCCTCCATCTTGGACTCATGTACCATAGACTTTGGAGTAAGAATTTTTTTCATTTAGCTTGGACCTTGAACATTTGAGCATTTTCCTTGAATATTTAGCACACTAGAACACCCTTGTAATTTGGGCCTCAAACCTTTGACTATAGAACTTGAACTCATGGTGACTCATGCAATATTTGGGATAGTTAGAAGTTTGAAATAGCCAAAAATAGTCACTTGCTATTTTTAGTAAGTCGGCCTATTCGGTTCCTATGGATGTGAAAATTGACCCCAAGAAGTGAAATTGGAAATAAGATTTTTGGTGAAAGAATCATCTCAAAATCTTGTACCATTTGGAAGATATTACATTTTCATCTCAATGAATTTCTCCAATGAAGTTTAAAACTAAAAATTGAAGCCCTTCACAACCCCAGAATAGGTTGAAAAATCTCTAATCTTTTAGATCTAGAAAAAATTGTTCTTGATCTCTTCACAAGCTTTTCGACAATATATTACAATTGAAAATCCAAGGGTCAAATCAAAAGTTATGGCCTCGCAAAGTTGTGGTACCAAAATTAATAAAATTTTGAAATATCTTATTAAGGAAGTTACACTTTCTAGAAGATTCTAGGGTGGTTACACCTTCCAAAATATTCTAAGGAATTTACACTTCTTGGATAAAGAGGGAGAAAATGGGTTACAAAAGGAAGCTCAGGTAGTGCAAATCGTGGTTTTTTTTGGCTTGCAGATTTTTGTAATGAGAAGGCCCATGTGGCTATAATATGTTATTTTCTAAGTATTGTAATTTCACTTCATCAAGATAATAGAAAGCAAGTGTTCCTTTTTTTCATTTTTTGTTTCTCTCTTGTTTAGTTATGTGTGTGTGGTTTTGTAAGGGGAGTACCCTCACCAAGTGGTATCAAAGCAAGAGTTCTTGAGTGTGTAGATAGATCGCCGAATGTGAGGTAGTTTACACCAAGACTTGTGGTCGTTAGTTTGTGAGAAAATATGCCTCCACAAAGAAACCATGGTGGAAGAAATGTTGGGGTAACAGAAGAGGCTTTTAGAGCCCTCCAAAGACAAGTTCAAGCACTACAAGAGGAGTTGTGTAGAGGAGATAATGTCAAAAGAAGAGATGAAAATGAAGATGAGGCTAAAAATGAAGAGCTATTTGAAGAAGCACACGATGTAATGGATCCTGGAGAAGTTAGACTGATTAGGGCCATTTCCAAGATTAGAAAGAGGTCAAAGATAGAAGTTTCAAAAAAATTTAGAAACTTGAATCTAGAGGAGTTGATTGATTGGGTCAATGACATGGAAGAGTATTTTGAGTATGAGGAAATAAAAGATCTAGAGAGGGTCAAATTTGCAAAGTCCAAGCTAAAAGGCCATGCTAGCATATGGTGGAAAGAAGTCTAGTTGGAGAGAAATAGAAGAGGAAAAAATAAAATAACGAGATGGGATTAGATGGTGGAAAAATTGAAGAGACAGTTCATTCCTATGGACTATAAGCTAGATTTATTGAAGAAGATGCAAGGGTTGAAACAAGTGGAAAAATGTGTTAAGGAGTATATAGAAGAATTATATCGAGTCTTGATTAAAATAGGCCATTTTGAGGACAAGAAGGAGAAAGTTACATGTTACATAAATGGGTTGAAGTCGAGTATTCAAGAAGAGTTGAATTTGGTGAGGATGACCACAATTGAAGATGTATATCAGTTTTCCCTAAAGGTGGAAGAGAAGTTGAACAGAAGGTTTGA
>VDFB02179234.1:109256474-109291831 GCA_007258455.2 Sequoia sempervirens
AAATTATGTGGTAATGCAAGGATTTGTTTGGTTGATGGAAGAAAGTTCCTAGAAGGTATGAGACATGAGCATATGTGTTTTTCATTGATCCCTAGAGTTGATAAAGAAGATACTAATAAGGTACCTATAGAGGTTTTAGATTTGTTGAATTAGTTTCAAGATATTGTTTCTAATAATATACTTGAAGGTTTTCCTCAAATAAGGAAGATTAGCTACCAGATGAACCTAATTCCTAGAGCCATTTTATCAAATAAGGTAGCTCATCATATGACTCCAATAGAGAGTGAAGAGTTGAACAGACAAGTGCAAGAGTCGTTGTGAAAGGGATTGATTAGAGAGAGTTTGAGTCCATGTGCAGTACCTATAGTACTAGCACCAAAGAAGGATGGGGAATGGAGGATGTGTGCAGATTCCAAAGCCATCAACAAGATCACCATCAAGTATAGATTTCTCTTACCAAGGATGGATGACATCATGGATTGTTTGAGTGGAGCTAAGTACTTTACGAAGATAAATCTGAAGAGTGGTTATCACCAAATTTGGATTAGAGAAGGAGATAAATGGAAGATAGCCTTCAAGACCAAAGAGGGCTTGTACAAGGGGTTAGTCCTACCCTTGGGCTAACCAATGCATTGAGCACCTTCATGTGACTCATTAATAAGGTACTAAAAGAGTGTTAGTGTAGGTTTTTTTTAATTTCCTTATGTTAGGGGGTATTTCTTTTTCCTACACATATTATTTAAGCTTTCTTAGGTTTATTAGGAGTGGTTAATATGAGGGCGTGTGGAAAAATACATTGGCTACATGTGTCACTCTCTCCCCACACATGGGTAGTTGAGTTACACATCCTCTTTTGGCTTGTTGTGCCACCTCTCATAACCACTATTATGTTTTTACCTGAGTAGTTTATGGGGTAGTTGGGTTTCTCACCCTCTTCTGGTTTTATGTGCCACCTCTCTCCTATCTTCACTTGAGGAGGTTATGCCACATGTCTTGTCATTTACCAAGTAGGTGATAACCTCCCACCTTTTATGGGTAGTAGGAGCTAATGCACCTCTTGGATGTATTTTCCCTTACTTTTCTATATATTGAGCACTCTCCTCTTACCTTCACTAGTTTGGCTAGTTCAGTGATTATTCAGTGAGAGTCACGAGAGTATTCTCAAAATTCTCTTGCTTTGTCTCCATTGTTCTATTAGTTTAGATTTTCTCTTCATTCTGCTATTTTGATCTTGATCATTTGCTGATTGGAGTTGTATGTGATCTACGACCAACATCGGATCCTGACGCGATTCTCGCTTCTCAAAGAATCTAACATGGTATCAGAGCCTATTTGCTTGGTTTAGTTCACTTTTATTATCTGATTTCTTAGACACATTTGAGACTAATCCAGAGCTAGCATTTTCCTCTAATGTGAATAGTTTAAAGGAAAAATAAGCATCTATATAATCTATGTTGCATATTTGGTTCTTGTGAGATCTAGGTGATTGCAACTTTTTGGTAATCTTGGAGGTGTTTTCAGCATTTCCATAGCATCCAAAAGGTCAGAGAAAGTCAAAATTAGCTTTCATTTCACCAAAACCGAAGATCGGAGGAGCCAGTTGCAAAACAAGGGTTTTAGAGTGGTTCTTGGAGGTAGTTGCATCATCAGAGCACTTTCAGCCAACATGGATCCTGCCATCATGCTCAGAAGGCCCAAATCTGTATAGATTAACTGTCTTTTCATCAAAATCCATCGCTGTGATCCGAAGGCATCAAGCATTTTTTTTCTCTCCACGGGTCATACGGATCCGTACTGTCCATACAACCATATGGTCAATCGCTGACAAGCTTGGTGGGCAGTTGACAAAAAAATTATATCGGGTTGCAGGAATTTTTTTTTGAAATTTCTTAAGTTTTTTTTTAATTTTGTAGAATTAACTAGCCTACATACGCAAGTTGTACCCTTCGTAGAAGGGTACGTCGTACCCAGCACAGGGTTTCGTGTCAGCCAAGTCAACTCCCTACCAGTAGATGCCACATGGCAGGCTCTCATTCATTGTCAAGGCCCCACCTCAACTACAGGCAAGTCAACGAATTCTAGTGGCTTTAATAAAAAATTGGCGAATAAATAAAAGATTTTGATTCATTGGAATATTCCACCAGATGAATATTCCATGGAATATTCTCTACACCTATTCAACCAGATTTAGCAGGAAATTTGGCAGGATCTCCATTTATGGTAGAGGTCTAAATTATCTGGTGATTCACCAAGTTTAGCAGTATATTTGGTAGGACCTCTAAATATAGTGGTTTTCTAAAATTGGCAAAGGCTCCACTAAATTTAGTGGAGGTTCATTTGTTTTGAAAATTTCTACCCCCCTCTCATTTGAATTTTCAATTTTGAAGGTGAACTTCAAAAGGCCCATTCTCAGCCATATTGAGGCCTTTTTAAGTGCAATTTTTTTATTTTGGGGTATAATTTCATGCTCTACACAATGGTGAAGTTGGTTTTCTAATTTGATACTATAGTTTTTCAGAAATTGAAGATTCTCTCAGACTTTGTTGCACAATTCTCATTTTGAGACCTTCCGAGAGCCATAACTTGTGCAAACAGACTCCATTTTTGGTGTCATTTTTTCTAGAGTTCATATTTTTCTATGTACTCTGAATTGGTGCTCTCAAATAAATCTCATATTGTACTTCAATTGTAGTTTCAGTTATTAGCCATTTTGGGCTCTATAAGAATCTGAAAGATCTAATTTCCTGCATTGTAATTGCACTAATTATCAAGTGCTAGCATTGTAATTTTTGGGGGGGTCATTTTAGAAACTAGTGAAAAGGGGGTGTCTATTGTTCTTCTTTTTCACACTTTTCATTCCGCTTTGCAATCTTCTTTTCTGCACTCATGGATGCATCTACACTTCCAGTTTTAACTCCATATAACTATTTTGAATGGAAATCTAGGATGATAATATATCTGAAAAGACATGGATATCATCATGTAACAATGGGACTTGAAATTGAACCAAAAGATGATGCAAAAAAGATTAAATGGTTCAACAAATGTGATGAAGCCTTTGGTACACTGTGCATGTCAGTCTCTCCTTACCTTCTTTTTCATATTGAGTCTACTAAAACACCACATGATGTATGGACTAAATTGGAAAGCCTCTTTGGTAAGCAAGATGAGTTGAGGGGTCATCAGTTAGAGAATGAACTCATAGGGTTAGGTCCTAGCAGTTTTGACACTATATAAGATTTCTTCACAAAATTGAAAGTTGTTAAATTGTAGTTAGAACAGTGTGGAATCAAGAAGGATGATAAGCAATTGATCTTGAGTATTCTTTCTAAGCTTGGTCCTAACTATTCTATATTTGTTTCTACATTATATGCTACAAAATGTGCCCTAGGTTCAACCTACAAAATGCCTTCTCTAGATGAATTTGTTGTAGAGCTCACTAGGGAGCAGGACAAATTGGTTCTAATGGGTGCAATTAAGCCCTCTAAGTCACATGCCTTAGTTGTCAATTAGGGCACAAAAGAACAAAAAGGGCCTAGCAAGAAGGATAAGAAACAAAAGAACCAAGGAGAGAAGAAGAAAGATTAAAAACTTGTTGCTTCAAAAGTAGATAATCATACCTCTTCATCAAAATGTGATCAACCTATGAAGGAGAAGGTCATGTTTTCTTACTGTAAGAGGCATGTTCTTGATGAACATAAGTGTTTAAAGAAACAAATAGATCACCTTTCACATCTTCTAGAAAAGAAAAATATCAAGGTGCATGATTCAGTCAAACAGAGTTCATCAGAAGGATCTTCTAAGGACACAGATAAAAGTAAGGGGAAAGGAAAGGGAAAGGCCCTAGTTGTTGTTGTTTCACAACTAGAGTCTTGGATCATTAACTTGGGTGCTTCGCACCACATAGCCTCATCAAAGGATAGTTTTACCTCTTTGGAGCCATGTTCTATGCCTACCATATTAATGGGTGATGGAACTCCTATTGAAGTGCATGGAAAAGGGTATGTTGATGTGGGTGAAGGGACATTCGAGGATGTTCTTTGTGTTCCATCCTTATCAAATAATCTCCTATCTCTTTATCAGATCACTCACACTGGTACTGGCAAGCTTGTTGAGTTCACTCCAAATACAGTGGTAATCAGTGAAATGCATAATGGGTCTACAGTTGTTGTGGGAAAAGTAGATCATCAGTCCAGACTATATCATTTTTCTCACTTTGTTCCTGGCTCTCGTTTGACAGCCTTACTCATGCAAATGAGGTGAGTTGTTTGTGGCATCAATAGTTTGGCCACTTGAACTACCATTACTTGCAGCAACTCAATCAGTAGGATATGGTTACAAGGTTTCCTTCTATTTGATTTTCTGATGGTGTTTTCCAAGGATGCATTCTTGGTAACCATCTTGAGGATAAATATGATAAAGGCAGAGCATGGAGGGCTACACAGCTATTGGAGTTGGTACACAGTGACTTGGCAGGACCATTTCCACAACCATCTTTCAGCAGGGCTAGATATGTCTTGACATTTATTGATGACTTTTCTAGATACACTTGGGTTTACTTTCTCAAACAGAAGTCTGAGGTCTTTGAGCATTTTTTCAGGATTTCAAAGCTTTTGTAGAGAAATAGTCTGGGAAGTTCACCAAGATTCTGCGTACAGATAAGGGGGTGAATATGTTAATCATCAATTTGAAAAATTTTGTGCTTTAGAAGGCATCAATATGTAGCACACATTTCCATACAGTCCTCATCAAAATGGTGTCGTAGAATGTAAGAATAGGTCCTTAAAAGAGATGGCTAATTGTATGATTCACTCCAAATCTTTGGAACCTCAATACTAGGTAAAGGCCATCAACTGTGTGTGTTATATCCAGAAAAGAGCTCCTCACAAAGTTGTGAAGGGGGTAACTCCTTTTCAAGCTTGGACTAATCAAAAACCCACAGTTAAGCAATTTAGAGTGTTTGGATCTCTTGCATGGGCCCACATTCCAATAGAGAAATGCAAAGCTATAGATCTACAAAGAAATCCTTGCATATTTGTTGGTTATCCAGATGATGTCAAAGGCTATAGGCTTCTCCATCCTACCACTCATGAGTTCATTGAGAGGAGTGTTCGTTTTGAGGAGAGCCCTTCGAGTTCTTCTCTTACCACTTCTCCATCCACTATCAGATTGGAGCTCGTGCATCATGATGAAAATTCTTCAAAGGATCTTAATCCTCCTAATCTTTATGAGGATTCTTCTTTCTCCTTTCTCCACTTTAGATGGTGACAATGATGATGTGGATTCACATTCTTCTCCTAGTCATCATTTAGCGGGCAATGATTCTCCTCCCAACTCTCCATCCCTTGCACCTCTTTGGGCTCGTCAGACATTGGAATCAACAAGTGATTGGGTTGGTGATCCATCAGATACTAGAAGAACTAGGTCGCAGTTTCAGTAGGCTCCTCATCTCTTCATTGCTTTAGCTTCTGATCCACAGTCCTTTTGAGAAGCTTCAAGTATTCTCGAGTGGGAGGTTGCAATGTAAGAAGAGTTCAATTCCTTAGAGAGGAATCACACATGGTATCTAGTCCCTCTTCCTAAACGAAGGAAACTTGTTCGATGCAAGTGGATCTATCGAACAAAATTTGTCACAGATGGGTTGATTGATAAGCATAAGGCTCACTTGGTTGCAAAAGGATTCTCCCAAGTTCTTGGGATTGACTATTCTAAGACTTTTGCACCAGTTGCTAAGATTAATTCCATTTGACTTGTCCTTGCTATAGTTGTAGCACATCGATGGGAAGTTCATCAAATGGATGTGAAGAGTTCCTTTCTTCATGGTGACCTTTAGGAGGAAATCTACATGGAGCAGCCACAAGAGTTTTTCTAGGATCCTTCACTTATGTGTCATCTTTGGAAGTCTCTCTATGGCCTTAAACAAGCTCCTTGAGCTTGGTATGCCAAGATGGACTCCTTCCTTCTAACAGTTGGGTTCACTCGATGTCATTTTGATCTGAACATCTACATTCTGCAGTAGGATGACACTCTCACATTTCTCATTCTATATGTCGATGACTTGTTGATCACTGGGGTCACTCATCCACCATCAAGGCAATGAAAACTGCTCTACATGATAGATTTTTTATTTCAGACTTTGGTCTTTTGCATTATTTCTTGGGGATTGAGATCACTCAGTTATCTTTGGGTATTTTCCTTGGACAACCCAAGTATGCACTTGACATGCTCTCCATATTTTGCATGGCTAACTGTAAGCCTGCACCGACTCCATTTCTATCAGGGGTCAAACTTGAGGCTAAGTGTTCCTCACCTTTGGTTGATGGCACTTTATACTAACAGCTTGTTGGGAGTCTCATCTATTTGACTCATACGAGACCCAACATTTCATATGTTGTGGGCATGGTCTCTAGATTCATACAAGAACCACATGAGTTGCATTGGAAAGCAGCTAAGCGGATTCTCCACTACTTTAAGTTTACTCATAGTTATGGGATTCACTATGCAGTGGGTGTGGATATTGACTTGGTGGGACATACAAATTCAGATTGGGTAAGTGATTCTAAGGATCACAAGTCTACTTCTAGGTATTGCTTCTCTCTTGGTTTCAATCCAATTTTTTGGTTGAGCAAGAAGCAATTTGCAAATTATCTTTCATCTATAGCGGCTGAGTATTGAGGGGTAGTTAATGCCACCACTGAGGCTATCTGGCTTTAGAATATTCTCACTAAGTTCGGCATTCCATTCAGAAATCCTACAGTCATCTTTTGTGATAATCAAAGTGCTATACAAATCTCAAGGAATCTAGTTCATCACCAAAGGACAAAACACATTGAGATGCATATGCACTACATTCAGGAGTTGATTCAGGAAGGCTTCATTTATCTTAAGTATTGTTCTACATCAGAGCAAACTACCGACATCTTCATGCGACTCATTAATAAGGTACTAAAAGAGTGTTAGTGTAGGTTTTTTTAATTTCCTTATGTTAGGGGGTATTTCTTTTTCCTACACATATTATTTAAGCTTGCTTAGGTTTATTAGGAGTGGTTAATATGAGGACACATGGCAAAATACATCGGCTACATGTGTCACTCTCTCCCCACACAAAGGGTAATTAAGTTACACATTCTCTTTTGGCTTGTTGTGCCACCTCTCATAACCACTATTCTATTTTTACCTGAGTAGTTTATGGGCTAGTTGGGTTTCTCACCCTCTTTTGGCTTTATGTGCCACCTCTCTCCTGTCTTCACTTGAGGATTTTATGCCACATGTCTTTTCATTTACCAAGTAGGTGATAACCTCCCACTTTTAATGGGTAGTAGGAGTTAATGCACCTCTTGGATGTATTTTCCCTTGTTTTTCTATATATTGAGCACTCTCCTCTCACCTTCACTAGTTTAGCTAGTTTAGTGATTGTTCGGTGAGAGTCACAAGAGTATTCTCAAAATTCTCTTGGTTTGTCTCCATTGTTCTATTAGTTCATATTTTCTCTTCATTCTACTATTTTGATCTTTGATCATTTGCTGGTTGGAGTTGTATGTGATCTACGACCAACATTAGATCCTGACGTGATTCTCTCTTTTCGAAGAATCTAACAAAGAGTTTTTGGGTAAATTTTTCATTGTTTATTTGGATGACATTTTAAATTTTAGCAAGACATTGGAGAAGTATTTGATGCATATTAGAAATTTTTTTGACAAGCTAAGAGTGGAGAAGTTGTTGATCAATTTGAAGAAGTGTAGTTTTGTGAAAAGAGAGTTGGTATACTTGGGATTTGTTGTCTTAGCAGAAGGTCTTAAGATGGACCCAAAGAAGGTAAAAACTATGATTGAATGGCCTACACCAAGGAGTTCTACTGAGGTGAGATCTTTTCATGGTTTGACTAGTTTTTATAGAAAGTTTATCAAAGGTTTTAGTAGTATTTGTGCACCTCTACCTGAAACAATGAGATGGGATAGAAAAGAGTTTAAGTGGACGACAAGAGAAAAAAAAAGATTTGATATGTTGAAGAAGAAAGTTACAAAGCAACCCATTTTGACACTTCCAAATTTCAACAAGGTATTTCAGGTAGATTGTGATGCTAGTGGCAATGCCATTGGAGCTATTTTGAGTCAAGAAGGTAAACCCATTGCCTATTTTAGTGAAAAGTTGAATGATGCAAAGAAGAAGTAATTTTTTTATGATCAGGAGTTTTATGCTATAGTTTAGGCTTTGAAGAAATGCAGACACTATTTATTTCCAAAATATTTTGTTTTATTTACTGATCTTCAAGCTTTGCAATATTTGAATAGTCAAGAGAAGTTGAATTAAAAACATTTGAAATGGGTTGAATTTTTGCAAAGTTACACATTTGTTTTGAAGCATAGGAGTGGAAGATCTAATAGAGTTGCATATGCCTTAAGTAGGAGGAAAAAATTGTTAACAAAAATGCAGATTGAAGTTGTTGGGTTCAAAGAACTCAAGAGCTTGTATCCTGAGGATCCTGATTTTACAGAGGCTTGGACAGCTTGTATGGAGCCTATCACTTTGGATAGGATGAGATGGTTGGATTTTACAATCCAAGATGGTATGTTGTTTCAAGGGAATCAATTGTGCATTCCAAGGAGTTCCATGAGAGAGAACCTGATCAAGGAGAAACACAGTGGAG
The DNA here is from genome assembly GCA_007258455.2 of Sequoia sempervirens. Lineage (NCBI taxonomy): Eukaryota > Viridiplantae > Streptophyta > Pinopsida > Cupressales > Cupressaceae > Sequoia > Sequoia sempervirens. The sequence goes on from VDFB02179234.1 coordinate 109,265,122, forward strand.
GATTAGCTAGGCACTTTGGTCGAGATAAAACCATTGCTATTGTTGGCAAGTGTTGTTATTGGCCACAATTATAGCAAGATGCAAAGAATTTTGTGCAAAGTTGCAGAGTACGTCAGATGGAAAAAGGGGCAAGTCATAATACTGGATTGTATCAACTATTACCTATACATGAGAGGCCATGGGAGGACATTAGTATGGATTTTTTTCGTAGATTGTTGAGGACATAGAGAGGGCATGATTCCATATTTGTGGTGGTGGATATATTTTTGAAGATGTCACACTTCATTCTATTTCATAAGATTAGTGATGTTGTTCATGTTGTAGAGTTATTTTTCAGAGAGGTGGTGAGACTACATGGTCTGCCCAAGAGCATAGTTTCAAATCGATATACTGAGTTTGTTGGGTATTTCTAGAGGACATTGTGGAAGAAGTTGAAGACTAATTTGAAGTTTAGTTATGCACATCATCCACAGATTGATGGAAAAATGGAGGTGGTGAATAGTATTTTGGGTAACCTGTTGAGATACTTAGTAGGAGATAAAACCAAGGGTTGGGATTTGATTTTACCACATGTGGAATTTGCTTATAATAATTCTATCAATAGGAGAACTAGTAAATCACCATTCCATATTATGTATGGGAGTAGTCCAAGAACTACTTTTGAACTTAGAAAGATAGATAAGGGAGAGAAGAGTAGTGTTGAGGCTGAAGATTTTGCTGAGCACCTAAAGAATTTGCATGAAGAGGTAAAGAAACATATCAATAAGATGAACTCTCAGTATAAGGATAAGTCAGATCAAAAAAGGAGGTATAAGGAGCTCCAAGTACGAGATGAAGTCATGGTTCATTTGTGAAAGGAGAGGTTTCCAGTTGGTACATACAACAAGTTAAATATGAAGAAGTTTGGACCATGCAAGATCCTAAAGAAGCATGATTCAAGAAATGCATATGAGGTAGAGATGTCTAATGAAATTCATGTTTCACCTGTGTTTAACATTATTGATTTGACAAAATATCATGAAGGATTTAAGGAGAATGAATTGACAAAGGCACAATGGAATATTTCGGCACCTATGTCAAAAAAGGAAGAAATGGAAGAAATTTTGGATAGTCATGTGAGTAGAAACACAAGAAACTAGCAATATGTAGAGTACTTGTTGAAATGGAGAGGAAGGCTTGTTGAAGAATCATCATGGTTATCTAAAGTTGAGTTTAACTATATTGGTTTCCTTTTAAAACCTGAGAAGTGACAAGGTTGCTTTTCAAATTACCCCGGTTCTCTAATGTAGGAGCATCTAATGGTGTAAGGGCAATCTTGCATCACCCAAAAATATTTTATTTTCATTTTCTTTGTAGTTCCCTTAGTTTTTTTGGGGCCCATGGTGACTCATGCAGTCTTTGGGATAGTTAGAAGTTTGAAACAACCAAAAATAGTCATCTGTTATTTTTAGTAAGTTAGCCTATTTGATTCCTATGGACGTGAAAATTTACCCTAAGGAGTGAACTTGGAAAATAATGTTTTTGGTGAAAGAATCATCTCAAAATCCTATACCATTTGGAAGAAATTACATTTTCAACTTGAGGAATTTCTCTAATGAAGTTTAAAAATAAAAATTGAGGCCCTTTGGAGCCCCAAAACAAGGTGCAAAATCTCTGATCTTTTAGATCTAGTGAAAGATGGTTGTATATCTCTTCACAAGCTTTCCAGTGATATATTATAATTGAAAATCTGATGGTGAGATCAAAAGTTATCGCCCTACAAAGTTGTGGTACCAAAATTAATAAAATTTTCAAATATCTTCTTGAGGAAGTTACACTTTCTAGAAGATTCTATGGCAGTTAGACCTTCCAAAATATTCTAAGGCATTTACACTTATTGGATAAAGAGGGAGAACAAGGGTTACAAAAGGGAGCTTCGGTAGTGTAGATCATGGTTTTTTTGGCTTGTAGATTTCTATAATGAGAAGGCCCATGTGGTTGGAGTATGGTATTGTTTGAGTATTGTAATTTCACTTCATCAAAACAATAGAAATCAAGTTTTCCTTTTTTCATTTTTGTTTATCTCTCTCTTGTTTAGTTGTGTGTGTGTGGTTTTGTAGGGGGAGTACCCTCATCATTAGTCAAATGTCCAAGTTGCAAAAAACAAAAATTGACTAAGTGTTAGAGCTGTTAGAGTTTTACTTACCCTCATGTCATCATATCTTCTTTATTGGCTTTGAAGTCTACCTTGATCCCCTTTTAAAATCAGTTTTGTTCATTTTATTGGACTTTCGAGCCATTGGAATTTCCCTTCCATGCATGCCAAATTAAGTCTTCCCTTCAAAATACCTCTAAGTCTTTGCATCAAACTTTTGAACTTTCAACTTCTCCCTTACCTTCATCCCATTTTGGTATGAGGTAAGAGTTCTTCTTGATCCTCGACCCCTAAAGTCCAAGTCCTTAAAATGTCTAAATGTTGAAACTATCTAACTTTCAGGATATTGATATCTTTCATGCATTCATCCTTTTTTGGTCATGCTTCTCTTCACCTTTTTGATTCCCAAAGCCCACCCTTCGTAAATTCTTCTATCCTTTGGAATTTCATGATTTTTACTTCTCTCTTACCTCAATACTTCTTTCAGTATGCAGCAATATTTCTTCCTAATCCTCAACCCCCAAAGTCTAAGTTCCTAAAATGCCTAAGTATAAACATATGAAACTTTTGGGCTTTCAACTTCTCCCTTACATTTATCCCATTCCGGAATGAGGTAATATTTCTTCCCAATCCCTTAATCTAGACTCTTTACAATTCCTCTAGGTCATTTCATCAAACCTTCAAGATTTCTCTTACCATCCTACCATTCTTCTTGTCCCTAATTCCTCGAAATCCCAATCCATTCGATGACATCATGCTACCATCATCATCCCTTTACTAATGTCATGTTGATGTCATACTTTCATTCATCCCTTGTCACATCTTGTTGATGTCATTTCCGAAGGTCAAAATTTCAACGTCCTTCATCCTCCCCTTCCTCATCGGCAAGCATCATGGTGGATGTCCAGATCCCAATTCCCAACAAAAGGATTGTCTCATCAGGGCATCAGAGATGGGCATGTACCCTTCTTCTAGGCTCAACAACAAGCGGTGCATGATAGATCCAAGGTTTGATGTCTAAGGATCAAGGCTCTTTGGGGTTGTGGATGATTTAATTTCTTTGGCATGATAGTATATTTTAACTCCATGTTCAATCAATTTATGTAGAAAATGCATGCATACAACTCAACAAACCATCAAATCCCTTATTAAGCAATTCACTGACCTCTATGTGCTACATTTAATTTATCAATTAGGGAATTGTAATTTCTTGTATGGTGTTGGCACCGTATGTGCAACTAATAGCTCTTACATGTCCTATATAATTATGTATAGAATAATTAACAAAAGCAACTTCATCTAGAAACAAAATTAGCTAAAACAACCTTATCTAGAAGAAAACCTATTTGCATAAATTGCTATGATTAAATGCTTCTGTGAGGATAGTGATTAATGAATCAAATTTTTTGTAGCTTCTTCAAATAACAATGATAAAAATTAATATACTCAACAATTCAATTCAAATTTAAATTATGAAATAAAACTTAACAATTTATGTTATTATTAGTAATAACCTAAACTATAAGGAGCATTACAATTACCTCAAGTGGCCCTTGCTTGAGTAGTTGCAATCTCATAGTATCTCTCTTAAATCCTAACTCAGAATTTCATGATTGATTGAATCTATCTTTATTGCAATTCAAAAGCTAACACAAATTGAGAACATAGTATTGATTAATGAAAAAGTGCTTATATCCAAATCTACTAATACTAGAATATTAGATCCTCAACCACTCACAAGATCTAACATATATACAAGATCCCGAGAGCGATTATTCTTGGACTTGAAAACATCTTGTAAAGAATTGTAAACTCCCCAAAAACATAGGAAGAGGACTCGGTCTTATTCTAAATAGTAATGCAAAACTAAGCACACAAAGGTGAGAGTGCCATAATCACATTAAGACTTCATATCATAAAGAAGATAGTCATAACTAAAAATATGCTCAATAGGGCATAACTATTTGTGAGACATAACCACTATTATCACATATATCTTTTTTCCTCCCTGATTGTCTTTATCTGGTGATGGCATCATTAAAAATAGAATGGTCTATAAATAAGTCATTTCCACAATCCTTAACCACTACCTTCATTAGCTATGAAACATTGCATGTGTTGTAAGTGATCACCCCCTTGGTTGTAGGCTAATAGTTCTTTTACTATGAGTTGGAAAATTCTTTGTTGTAGGGTTTATTTCAAAGGAATATCTTCATCATTAGTAACCATAATCAACATAAAACTCTATTTAATTTTATAGACATTCATAGATTCACACAATCATTTAGAAATATAATATATATTGTCCTTAATGATTTAATACTTAAAATAAGTAGGAAGGTCAAGCTAATATCTTTGAAACCATCATAAATATCAAGAAAAGCAAAAAACTTAAACAAGGAAAAGAGGGCAATTTCAAGACTCATCATTCCCCCTAATGTAGCTTTTTGCTTGTCCACGAGCAATTCAAGGCCTGTGATTATACCATAATGAAATGTTTATGTAGTCTGTAGGCTCATTAATTCCTTCTTCTTGCTTTGGGTAGAACCCTTTCTTCATAGATATTCTCTCCCATGAAACTTGCTCTGTCATCCCTTGTATTTCCTTCCTTCTTGACCAATGCAAAATTGGATACAAAAGAAGGGGAGGATGAAATTTCAAAGGAAACCAAGTAATCTTGTGTTCAAGGGAATCCTTGATGTATTTATGTATCATTATGATTGATGCTAAGTAATTAAAAATGGAGTGGTGGTCTTTCCTTTTCAATTTCTAAGTCAATTAATTCCATCTATCTTGGGTGAATTTGAGAATGCCTCTTTTCCTGTTCCAGATGTTGATTCTTTAAATTGTTTAGTCTTTTTCCCTGCATTCCAAGATTTTCTTTTTCACCCTAGGTTTGTCCACCAATTCAATCCATTGGACATGACTACCTCATCAGGGTCCTCTGCTTCTGCTTTAATGTTGAGGGGAAGTGACTTCTCCCTTTCATGATAATGTTTCCACAATAGGCCTCTTTGATGTTCATTTTGAATGAATGAGGCTAGTGCCTCCATCTAAAAATATCCCACAAAAATTAGTGGGCTCTAGGTAGTATCATATGGAATGACTAGATTATGCAAATAAATTTCACATAGTTGATCTTCCATGTCTGGGGTGGCTCCCTGATAAGCTTTTAAAAATAATGTTGTTGATAATGAAATAGGAAGACCACTAATCAATCAAGACTAAGTTAAAAATTCAGAAACCTTTCTTGTAGGAATAGGGCATAGACCCTAGAAGGTAGCCTACATCTTATGAGCTAGAAACAGTCATGTCAGCCATTTCTTCAATTTTTATCATTAATCTCTTAATTTATAATTTTTTCTTCTCAATTTCTCTAGCATGCTTCACTATCATTTATGTTATTTCTTTTTTCCATCCCTATTGTAATTCAAAAATTTCTTCCATTTTATTCCACAAATTTAACCCAAGGGTAACTAGAATCAGGGTACTAGGTGTTGTTGGATAATCATTGCATTCATCAACTTTTGGGGTTTTCTTATTTATTTCAATGATGGCCAATTGATCTAATTTGTCCAAACATGTTCCTTGTAGCTAAGCATGCAGCTTTCCAACTCTATTTCTTAAATTATTGGTATTGTTTTAGTTCTTCTAATTCCTTGATTTTCTGAAGAGGTGCCTATAGCTCATTAATTTCCTCTTTACCTTTTAAAATGAATTCATTTTCATCCTCCAAAAAGAGGTCTTCATCAAAATCAACTAGGGAAAAAAATTTCTCTTGGTTTGTTGGACTACTAGGAGGTTTAGTTTTCTTCCTCATAAACAAATCCTCTCATATTCATAATTTGAGCTTTTGTCTAGACACATAAATTGCAGGCGCCTTGGTTGTTCTTTATCAACAGATAAATTCTCCTTTTATGAGTCTATTTTTTACTCTATCATAACAACCTTTTCTTGTTGAGAATGGGTATTTCCTCCTACAATGCCCATTTATTTTAGATGGTGTGACTACCTTTTAGGCTGCATATTCTCTTTTTGTTGCTTTTTAGATACAGGGGAGGAAGGTGTACATTTTATTTTATGCATTTTAGGCATGGAAGGTTTTTTTTAGGAAACAAGGATTTCAACTTCTAGAGGTGTTGTGGGTTGTGCCTCAAAAGTTAGAGGTTGGGTTTCCTACATCTCCAACTCCAATTGTGTATCATTATTGCAAGTAGATGGACAACTTGTGGGGAAGAGGTTACATGTTCATCTTCCCCTTCTTCTAATAGCTCATTCACCTCTTAAGCCCTATTTTCTTCAGCTAACCCAGTCCTCAAAGGTTTTTCATTTATGTTATTGCACATTAGAAAATATTCTCAAGAAATATATAGGAATTGGGAACTAAGGCTTCTCTTTATCAACAAAGTAACTAAATAGTGATTAGACAAAGAAGATTGGTTTCTCTTTCTCTTATACTCAGCTGGCATTCATTTTCTAAGCAAAGTATACAAGAAATTTAGAATATGCATAATCCTTTGATGGCAAAGGTGACTTAATATCTTAAAGTGTATTATATACAAAAGGGATTTCCTACCATCACAAGTCAAGTATTTAATTATGTACACAACTATAAATTCCTATAACCAAGGTAAGGATATGTGTTTAGTACCTTAGGATGAGAAATCTAATTCCTCTCTTGGCTGCATGAATTCAATCTTAGTCTAGTAATGGCATCTTCTCTAACTAGAAACTCCTCCCAATTGCAGACAGACCGAAGACTTTTACAACTGTCATTTTTGAGGCATTCACTCTCAGACCTCTTATTGTAGTTTCATTGTTTTGTAATATCCTGGACAATTGCTTCCATAGCCTCATTATATTATGTAAGTTAGAGAAATTAATCCAACCATCTTGCTTGCTGAAAATAGGCAAGCAAATTTGGCCTACTAATAGTGCAATAAGGGTTGCTAGTTGCCTTTCGATAATATCTCCCCCATTTTATAGCTTTGTAGCCTTCTCCAAATGATTTCCTCTTCAACCTACTCATTCTTATGCCTTATTTCCTTCCTTTCTGAATGGATTTGATCTTTGTGTTTGTGACTTCACAATTTTTGTCGACAATGCATTTTACTAGAGATTGTCCATGTTAATATATTGATGGTATATGCAACTTAGCCAGCTGCTTGTTGGCTTATGAAGGTACAAGGTTTAGTATGGCATCCCAAATATTTTCCACATTTGTAATTAATATGGAATCCTCCTCCCAATTTAAAGTTTTAATTTGTTCTCAAGTGACAAGGTATGTAGGAAGTGCAGAGGGAATTATTTTTAAAGCATTGTAGATATGTATATATTATAAAATAAATGTTGCATGAATGTGAATTACCGAGAAAATAAATAGATTTAATACTAATTGTAGTTGATAATGGGAAAATATTTGTAATGGTTGCGATGATGGAAAAGGTTGCATGTGTAATTTGATTTGAATGGTCACCAAAAAGTAACTAGTTGAGAAACATGTGATGATGGGAGGAACTAGATGTGACTGCATGTAGCTCGTTTTATTGAGAAACCAAGTTGGTGATGGTACGTGTGTTGTAAAAAGATAGATACGAAAGAAAGGTTGTGGCATGCATGAGAAATGATATGTTGTGTGTATTTTGGTGATGAACTGGAAGTGGCTACATATAGATGTGATAAGAGTGATGTCAATGGAAAGTGACAGTGGTTGTAGGTAGTTGTAAAATAGGTCCCTATAGTAAGTGCCTTAGGATCAAGTTGATACAAGGCCCATGAGAAGAACTCCTAAAAATGTTGCTACATGTATCTGGAATGTCTTGTGTTGGTCATGTTATTTTATTTGATGTGTAGTGTATGTGTGCATGTGTTTTTTTGACTAAAAATCATACCTATATAATATCAGTAGGTGAGTTGGTGGCTCATCTACAGATGAGCAATGGATGACTTAGTGGTTTCTTCATGATTGGTGATCAATGTTGAATCTAGTAATCCTAAGAATGGTGTAAACCATTTTTACAAGTATCATAGAAACTCCTCTTTATGCAATGGCTTTTATAGCTCACTTGAGACTATGTTCATTTACCATAAAAGAGAATCTAATTGGATCTATCATGGTTAATTATTCTACTCCATTTTGAAAGACTTGCTTTATTTCATAAAGACCCGACTACCTTTTTTTTTAATTTATATTTGTGGTCCTTATATCTTGAATCATAGAGTAAATCCCAATCCCCTTCATGAAATTCTTTAGTTTTGATAAGTTGTCCATGCCATTTGATTCTTTTCTTTTGTACATTTTTTGTATGATGGACATCTTCCATCCTTAACTCATCTAGGGCATTGAGATGGTGCAGTACTTCTATCTTTTTAATCTTTAGAGAGATACATTCCAAGTTGCACTACTATTCTAAGTGTTTTATGTTAAAATTTAATGGGGAGGACAACATTTTTCCCATACACCAATTCATATGGTGTAAATCCTATAATGGTTTATTAGGTTGTCTTGTATGCCCAAACAACTTTCAATAGCCTTTTTTTTTCAATCCTTTCTATGTTATTTGATTGTCTTGGTTAGGATAGATTCAATTTCTCTATTTGTAACCTTAACGTGCCCATTTTATTGTGGGTGGTAAGGATTTTAATTCTTATTTCTAATCTCATATTTCCTAACCAAATTGGAAATCATATCTAAAGTAAATTATGGTCCTTGATCTATGACAATCTCCCTAGGCACTCCATACCTTGTGAATATTTCCTTATATAGGAATGTTGTAACTTTGTTGTCTCTAGAAAACAACAATGCTTTAACCTCTACCCATTTGGTTAGATAGTTGGTACATACTAGTATATACTTCTTATTGTTTTCCAAGTTGAGTCCATTGGTACAATGAAATCAAGACCCCACTTATCAAATGGTATAATGACTAATTGTGGTTTTAGGGGCATCTCATCGCTCTTTGTAGGTCTACCATCCTCTGACAGTGTTCACATCTTCTTGTATACTTAAATGCATCTTTATGTAGCCTTGGACAATAGTATCCAGTGTTTAGGATCTTGAGGGCAAGATTTCAAAATATCATAAGCTGCATATTCCCTTATGCACCTACACATATATATTATTAGGTCCTCTATAGAATAAGTATCCAGCCACCCATGAATATGGAAAGCTACGTTCAACTAAATGGCTCCTTTCTCTTGGTGAAATATGTGGGGGTGTCCTACCTACAACCAAATAGTTGGCTATATCTACATACCAAGGTGTGTGCATTAAATTAAAGAAAATAGGTTTTCATCAAGAAAAGACTCATCCACAATTTGTTTTTCTATTTTGATGTTTATCCTAGAGAGAAAATTAGCTACCATGTTTTCTTTGCTTGATTTATCTACAATAGTGATGTCAAATTCTTGCAACAATAATAACCATATAACAAGGCATGCACCAACCACAGGTTTGTTTATTGAGTATTAGATTATTGTATGGTTAGTATGAACAAAAATAGGATAACAAATGATATAATGTCTAAATTTATTAATTGTATATACTATACTACTAACATCTCCTTCTCTGTAATAGTGTAATTAAGTTTAGCAACTTACAGATTTTTGCTTATGTAGTAAATAACATACTTCAAATTACCTTTCTTTTTTTCTAAAACAACTCTTATAGAAAAGTCAAACGCATCTATATGTATGTGAAAAGTAACTTTCCAATTAGGTCCTCTCAAAATAGGTGTCTTTGTGAGAGATGGTTTAAGAGCTTCAAAAGATTCTTAGCAAGAAAGGTTCTATTCAAACTCAATGTCCTTAGATAGGAGGAAAAACAAGGGAGTTCTTATCTTACTAATTTTTTTAATGAATCTTTTGTAATATCCTACATGGACAAGAAAACCTATTACATCTTTCTACTTCTAGGAATAGGTAGAGTGGATATCACTTCTATTTTATTAGGGTCCACATGAATTCCCCTTCTTGACACAAAGTGTCCCAAAACCACTTGATCCATCATCATGAAACATTTCTCATGACTAAGAGAGAGATTGTGATCTTGGCACCTTTGAAGGACCTTCTCAAAATTTTCTAATGCTTCTTCTTAAGAATTTCCATAGGTGGTGAAATCATTCATATTCATTTCCATATAATCATGGGAGAAATATGAAAATATACTCAAAAATAGCCCTTTGGAAGGTTGCAGGGGCATTACATAGTCCAAATTTCAAGACTAAGTAGGCATAGGTATCCCATGGACATGTAAAGGTTTTTTATTTTGATCTTGGGGAGCTATTTTAATCAAATTGTAGCCACTGAACCCATCTAGGAAAGAAAATTATTTATTCCCTACCATTGAATCCAATACCTAAGTGAAGGGAAGAGGGAAATGATCCTTCCTAGTGGTTGTATTTAATTCTCTACAGTCAACACATACTCTCTACTTACCTCCTTTCTTAGTTACTATTACGAATGGGTAAACCCATTGACTGTCTAATATTGGATATATAAACCCTACATCCAATAGTTTTTGCAACTTTTTTTTCACTATATCTCTTACAGTTGGGTTCATCCTTTGTTGTGGTTGTCTTATTGGTTTCTATCCCTCATTGATTTATATTTTTTGCATACAAAGATTAGTACCTATGCCTTTCATGTCATGGTGTACCCAAGAAAATGTTGTGTGATCTTGTAGCATTTTAATCAATTCAGATATTTGGGATACTATCAATTGATTGTTGAAATTAAGTGTTCTTCTAGGTGATATTTCCATTGGTATTGTAGAAGTCATGATAGGCGCAACATCTAGCCCTGATAAATTAAGAATACAACAATGTAGAAGTAATGTATGGAATAATTGTGAGGTAGATTTAGAGAATATTGTAGGTATTATTATGCAATGGGAAATTCAAACATGTTATACATTGGCCTTGTTGTGGGTCCATCCCATAAGATTTTTGTATAATATTTTTTGTCTTCATCTTGAATATTGACCATTGGGTTTCATTTAATGGTCGGGAGTGTCTGAAGAGAATATTGGTTTTCATCTCCCAAGCTTGGATAGAAAAGTTGTTCCAAGTCAACATGAGGTTGTGCAAGTGGATAGAGAACCAATTTTTTCTTACTTCTTGTTGGAAATTATTATATGACCATACCTATATCTGATAAATTGGTGCAGGAGCACCTGGGAAAGGACTATTGTTGGAGTTTTGCTTGAAGTCCAAATTTTGTTGTGTTTTCATAAGGTCATGTTGACCATTGTGTTGGGTGTTTTGGGTTGTTTTTGAACTTTGGGAAAGGAGGTGACAAGTGTTAAATAGTTTTGCAACATCATTGTGCTAAGTTGTCAAAAGTTGACAAGGTGTTTTACAATGTTTGCTCTAGGACATCTTAAAGGCCCGACCCATGAAGCCCAACTACTTTGGAAGCCTATTTAAGGCATGAATCAACCCTGAGGCAGGGTTAGAAGCATTAATGTTGTGTGACATTTTTGAAAATTGAAAAAAATAGCGTACAAAGATAGTTTTTCTGTATCTTTGTGTTAAAAATTGAACTTCAATGGCGTAACTCTGTTGTAATCTTGTTTGTAGCATGTAGTATTTACATTGTACAAGCTTGGAGTGCCATCTTTCTGCCTTTTTATATCTTTTTCTTCTTTTATCTGTACATAGTTTGTCCACTGTCATTTTCAGGCCTGTAGCAGGCAGTTTTTAAAGAATGGAGTTCTAGGGCACCTTCCCACCTTACAAATTGTACGGCCTTTTGGGAAATGTGCCTAGACTCCATGCTTGTAAATATGGTAGGTGTTAGGTTTTTTTTGGTTGCAGGAGCTAGAAGAAAAGCCTTGCCCTAGGCGAGCCAGTGAAGAGCCCGGCTAGGAAAGGCTACAGGACAGCATGGATAACTTGTAGGGGAGTAAAGCTTTTTGAGAAATTATTTTTGGAGAATTTAGGGGAAGGTATTGGCCATGTATGGTGATTAGGAGGAGTGTTTGTCAATCCATTTGATAGGATAATTTTCTGACAGTCTAGAAACAGCCTTGAACAGTTTGGAAACCCTAGGGTTCTGACCATTTAGGTGTATGAACAGTGTACAGCCAGCTAAGCCTCAAGACCCCAAAATTCCTTGAGAGGTGGCCTTAGGGAATGAGAATCCAAAAAAAATATTGGGGTTTGTTTTGCAAAATCAAGAACAATAACCAGGTTTCTGAGAATTGCAGACCTAATTAGGCTCAAAGGCTACTAGCCTTCCTAACCCTATATGAGGGTTCCATACAAGCGATGAAAAGGTAGAGTCTTGGAAAACCTTCTAGGACCCTAGGAAACTATTTTGAAGCTATTGAAAGCAAACCCACACCCCTACAAGATCCTCTTTAAGTGTTGTGGGAAGATTAGTCTTTAGTGTATTAAAGGCTAAGAAAGAGTGAAACATTGAACCATGGATTGGTTTGGTTGTTCAAAATTTGTCAAGATAGTGAGGTTGGCCAGGAGAACCAGGGGAACTTAGACAAGGTAGAGTTCCTATAGGTTAAGGTGGAACAGAAATTACACCAAGGAGGTCTATGACAAGGCCTAGTGCAGGAATCTGTGATTGATTCCTCCAACCTCCCTATCATAAATGCATTTATTATAGATAACCATGGTCTTCCTATTATTAATGGGTATCCTCCTAGTTTTTCCTTAGGCTACATGACCATGAAGTTTTCTAGGTATTCCCATGAGTCTAGTGTGATGACTAAATCTTCAATGATACCCTCTAGTGTAATTGTTGACCTATCTCTTGTTGTAATACTGTGGGTGTAGGTCTTAGATCTATTAGTTGAAGTTTTTCATCATTTCTCTTGTCATCACATTTATTTCTACTCCTAGATCAATCAGAGTATTCTTGATGAGTGTGTCATTAATCTGCACATCTACCACAAGACTACCAAGGTATACATGTTTTGGGACAACTAGGTTTCCCAACATAATATCACCCAACTATCCTATAACATGGATAGTTTGAGGGTCCTTTCATTTCCTTCTTGGATTTTTGAGGCATAGTTCCCTCACAGTCTTTGTTTATATGGGCACTTCCTTGATAGCTTGGATCAAGGTAATTTTGACACAAACATTCTTCAACTGACTCAAGAAGTCAAATTCAAGCTCAGGGTGAAATTTTTTAGTGGTCGACCTCTCTGAGAATGGTGGTTCCTTGTTTGTGATTTCTATATGTCACTTGTTTTGTTCAAGTTGCTCATTTAGATGGTTATTAGTTTCAATTAATAGTCTTCATCGAGAAGTTTTGTAATATGTGGAGATGACGACCCAACAAGCATTTTTTCTAAACCTAGGTGGACATCACTAACTTTAACCACATAAGTTGGGTATTGGATGGGTTTATTAGTATAGGTATGTTGGACATGCTTATTGTTAGGGTTAGTGTAGGTTGAGTATGCAAGTGTGGTTCTATTGGTTGTCTTAGGGTAGGTATGGTTGGGTTTGGCATAATGGTTGGTTATTGTTGCAAGGATTGATGTGGTTGAGGGTAGCTTATATTTGGCTTCTACCAATATTTGTTTTCATGCCATTATCGTGGCCACGGGTTCTGAGAGGATTACCACTGTGGATTATAATTTAGGGATTGATATGGTTTTTTTTTCCACGTCCCCTTTTGTGGAATCCAATTAGATGATTGAACATTTGACCATAGATTTGGCATGTTATTTCAAGGTGGATTGTTCTAGTTAGGGAAATTTGTATTGACCCCATGAAAAGAAACATTATAAGACAAAGGGTCTTGAGGAATAACTTGTATCTACTACCATGGTTTGAATTGGATAATATATAATAGTTCACCTTCATCATCTTTTAGGGTACAAAATTAAGGTTTTCCTTGTTTCTCCTCAGAAATACTAGCAATCTTTTAATACTTGTAGTTAACCCTTTACTAATGGTAGTGTGGAAAATATTAAATGAAAGAATCCTTTGATTCTTCTTGTTTATTTTTTATGTGCAAAGCTTCCAACTTGGTTTCAAGGTGGTTGATTATATATTCCTTCATATTTGACAAAAAATTGTTGAGTTCCACCCTATAAACACTTGTAGATGTTTTGGTAGAAGAAAGGGATTTGGAACCCCTAGTTTTCTTCATGGTTGATCTTGAATAGTTTCTACATATTTGGAAGATTTCATCAAAATCCAATTGAGATATGTCCCATGCTCCAATTATGTTCATTGCATCTAGACAATCTTCATTCACCCCTCTTATAAATACAAATTTGAGTGACTCTAGAAAGAGCATATTCTGGTGTGACTTTTTAAGGTAGAATTGGAATCTCTCAACATAATCTTCAAGGGTTTGTCCTCCTTTTGTGACATTCAAAAGATATCATCTATTTTCATATCTCCTCCCCAACAATAATCTTGGTATTTCTATAATATGTTTTCCTTTATTGTTTCCCAATTTGTAATTGCATTTTTGTCTAGCCCCATGAACCACCAAAGTGACATCTTTCAATGTGGCTAGAAAGAGTTTTAGCCTATGGGTGTCTATGGTATAATCATAGCTTCAACATAAAACATCAAATTCAAAAAAAAATGTATTAGGTTCTTTTGTGATTAAACCGTAGAAATTGGGTAAGGCTAAAGGAGGTATGCTCTTCAAGGAAGTCGCTTGTTGTTGATTTTCTATTGGGAATTCGAATATAACATGTTCAACTGAGTTGTCTACTGCCTCATCTACCATTATGTTGAGATGTCTTATGGTGATTCTCACAAATTTTGGAATGCCTACTAATCTAAGGGGTATTTATATGTCGTTGAATCCCTCATTCAACTCCTCTATTGGTGTTATTTCTTCTCTTGTGTCAATGTCTTCAAATAATTTCCCTTGATTCTGGTTCAATGGAAAAAAATCTTCTTAAAGTGTCTCTCTTTAGCCACATACAATAGTAATTTGAGCTTAATATTTTTTTAATGCACACTGTTAGTAAGTAGTTCAGGATTGATTTGTAAATTCTATTGGTCCTAATTTTTGTAAATAAAAGTTCCTAAATTAAGAAAGTAATATATAAATAAACTAAAAACTTTAGGAATTCTAAACTTTAGCACCATCCCTGACAACGACACCAATAATGTTTAACTCCATCTATCTTCAATCAATTAATGCAAAAAATGTATGCATACAACTCAATAGACCAACAAATCCCTTACTAAGAAATTCACTAACCTAGATTTGCTACATTTAATTTATCAACCAGGGAATTATAATTTCTTTGATAGTGTTGGCAATGTATGTGTAGCTATGAACTCTAAGTTGTCCTAATCAATTATGTATAAAAGAATTAACAAAAGAAACTTCATCTAGAAACAAAATTAGCTAAAAAAACCTCTATCTAGAAGTAAACCTAATTACATAATAATTGCTACGGTTAAATGCTCCTATGAGGACAATGATTAATGACTCGACTATGTTGTAACTCCTTGAAATAACTATGATAACAGTTAATTACTACTAAAAAATTAACTCAACTTTAAATATATAAATGCAACTTAATATTTTATTTTATTGTTATTAATAACCTAAACTATAAGGAGCATTGCAGTTACCTCAAGTGGCCCTTGCTTGATTAGTTGCAATCCCACAATATCTCTCTTAAATCTTAACTTATAATTTCATGATTGATTGAATCTATCTTTATTTCAATTTGAATAGATAACACAAATTGAGAATAGAGTATTGATTAACAGAAAAAATGCTTATATCCAAATCTACTAACACTAGAATACTAGATCCTTGACCTATCACAAGATCTAACATATATGCAAGATCCTGAGAGTTTGATTATCCTTAGATTCAAAAAAATTATTAAAAACTATCAACTCCCCCAAAAACATAGTAAGAGGACTCAATCTTGTTCTAAATGGTAATGGAAAACTAAGCACACAGAGGTGAGAGTGTGTAATCACATTAAGACTCCACATCATAAAGAAGATAGTTATAACATAAAACTTGTTCAATGGGGAATAACTATTTATGAGACATGACCACTGTTATCACAAATATCTTCTTTCCTCCATGACTATCTCTATTTGGTGATAACATCAGTATAAATAGAATGATCTATAAATAAATTATTTCCACAATCTTCGACCACTGCCTCCATCAACTACAAAAGATTGCATGTGTTGTAGGCGATCATATCATTGGCTACAAGCTGACAAGTCTTTTGTTGTGGGTTGACAGATCCTTCGTTGTAGAGGTTAGTTTATTTCAAAGGCATCTCTTCATCATTAATAACCATAATTAATATAAAAATCTATTAAATTTCATAGACATTCATAGATTCACACAATCATTTAGAAATATAATATACATCATCCTTATAGCTTTAATACTTAAAATAAGTAGTAAGGTTTGGGTAATGTCTTTGAAGCCATCAATTTAAATACCATGAAAATTATGAAACTTAAATAAGGAAAAGATGACAATTTTAGGACTCATCAAGTAGGCTCAAGCCTAATACTCTACCAACACTCTAAAAGGCCTTTTTCAACTGAGAAATTCCATTAAGGTTCAACAACTCCTACAACCACCAAAGCTTGATCCACAAGAGCTAAGGAAGATTATTAAATGCTTTTGACATGGATTAAAGAAGGAAAGCAATTCCCATACCTTATTTTTTTCTTCTAGGTGCCCCTTTTGTCAAAGTTCCATCCCTATATCATGAATTTTGTGGGTGATCTTCATCCTTTATAAACTCAAACTAAAAAATCAGCAATGTTAGGATATGGTAGAGCCTTATAGAATTTCTTACCATGCCTCCTTCGTTGCTTAGATCAGATTAGAATGTACACATGTTTGTATTTTATTGGTTTTGTTGGTAGCTAGGGTTTTATATTATCTTCCATGTTTTGGTATGGATTCTTAGCTTTCTCCATGACTCTTTTTTGTAAGGGATTCTTCTTTTTTATTCTCTACAAAGACTTGCATGCTCTACAACTTGGCTATTGTAATAAGCGATATGCCTTTGAATCAAAAAAATTATCATATTTTCACCTCTTCTCACTTATGATGTGTTGTGTAAAATCTTCTTACCTTCATGTATGAATGGATTTTGATCATTTTATGGATATTTTTGTTGTGTGAAACTTGTTTTCAAGAGCTATATGTGGATTTTTTCTTTCCCTCTTAGTGCTTGTCAAAACTTGACCTTCATACATACTTCTAGGAGTTGGTATAAAAAAGACATGTAAGTCCTTCTAGCTGCTTTCTTTGATTCTTTGTGTTGTAGTAGGTAGGAAGAAACATCATTTAATCTAGATGCATCACCACCCCTTTCATTTTATGTATTCATTATTCCCCTTTTCATTGGAAATTGGTAGAATATGATTAGGTTTTAGGTTTAATCTATGTTAGATTGGATCAACACTCTACATCTAGGTTAGAAATGAATTTGGCCTTCTCTAGATGTTTGATCCCATTGCAATGGTTCCACACCTTGATATTGTTCCCATGTTTTATTATAACGATGAAATTACTTTGCCAAGGGTGTAATTTCAAATGATAATAATTTTTGGCATGCTTAGTGGGACCAGTTTCATGAGATTTGCATCATCCACTAAAGGATTTTGGTGTGTTCTTTAGTGCACATCTTGTCTTTAAGGGAATTTTGTTCAACACTATGGCCATTTTGTTAGTTAAATTTTTTGGTTCATGTAGTCCATGTGCTTTAAAAAAATCTAATAACTCTATAATCAAATATTGGAGACTATGCTAGTATATACTTAGTTTTCTAGTTAAGCAGACTTGATTTCTCTAATTTGAGCATGTTTTCAGTATTTTTAGGTTTTCCTTATGCTTTAATATGTCAAAACATTGTAGACATCATGGATTTTCCCCTCCATTCCATGAAAATACAAGTTTTTTGCCTCCCTATCAACAATATCAGACTAGGAATGGCTTTATCTTCATCCCAAACAACCCTTTTATGGAATATTATCAACACTTTCCTAGTGCTTCCTCCCACCCACCCTTGCTCAACCTTCTTGGTAGCCTACACATGCATATCATCAACTTCAAGAGACATATTTTTCCCCTAATCAACATCCTTTTCCTCCTATTCAACCTTAGAACATGAATAAATTAGAAGATATTAACATAAATTTCCAAGAATAATTTAGGGCTATTGACAGAGAGTGAGAGTATAAATTGCAAAATAAATAGCTTGATTATCAATCTTATCTTCACCAACAAGTGGATACATAGATAAAATAATATTAGGAAGGTCTTATTAAGCTATTTTTTTCTAAGGAAGAATGAATCAAGTAGCTAGAAACTAGGGAGAGTTAAATCATGCAAGAAACTAAACTAGCCTCCCAATTTCCTTGCTTCAAAATCTCAAGCTTCAAATTTTCTCGCCCCTTGTAGAAGCCTATACTTTTGCAAGCTTAGCTTCATATTCCACAATAGACACCCTCTCAAAAGCCTATTCTTATTCAAGAAATTCAATAAACCTTTCAAACTTCTGCATCAAATATGTTCTCTTTTCCTTCCACCATTTCCCTCTTCAAGGGTGGACCTGTTATCTAGCAAGCTAACCAATCTTATGGGGAAAGGAGGGAGGTATTTGAGGCAATAAAGGAGCAACTTGTTGTTGGTAGACCCTCATGTGTTCTAAGAATTGAAGGATCAAACCCACTACAAGAAGAAAGAGAGCATGATCAATTAGAACGACACACTAAGCAATTGGAGAATGAGGAATTGATGCCCTTGTTTGATGATCTTCCTTTTTTGTTGACAATGACAAGGAGAGCATATCCATGACAACATCAACAAAGGTCTTGGAGCAGTAGGAGTTCATCTTGATGAGTTGGAGTGAAGCTAATCTCAATGATATGAAGCATCAAGCATTCATATTCAATGATGAAGCTAGGGAATCACTTGCAATATCTTGCATAAAGAGGAATATGTATGTGGCATGGAGGAGTCGAATCTAAATGAATCATCTTGTGCAACTGGTTATGTGGAGGTCTCTATGCATGAGTATGGCATGGATATCGTTGCATAGGAAGGAAAAATCATAATAGATTCCATGGTTGTAACTTTGGGCATGGATGATGATTTTTACCTTAGACCTAAAGAGGTTGCAGTAAGTTTCCAAATAAAAGAAATTAATTTACAAAGAGAAAACATGAAGAATCCAATTCTTCATCTAAGGTGTCTCATAGATTTAAAGTTTGTGTTAATGATATGTTCTTCATCACATATAACTATGATGTATGTTTGTTATCTACTATCCTTGAATCTTGTTAAATGCACAGGACAACTAAGAGGGGGGTGAATTAGTTGTATACTTTTAAAAAATCACAAACCCTCATTAACATTCAAATTTGCATTAGTTCTTAAACCTTTATCCACCATTAAACCCTTAGCATGCATTAATAGAATGTGAACATGTAAAACAATAATGCAAACACATCAAACACATAAGAACACTAGATTTGCATGGAAATCCCAAGAAGGGAAAAACCACAATGAGGATTAGCTCACTAAAATATGAATTGAAACATCAAATACAATAAGGCTCACTACCTAGAAAGATAAAGAAAGACTCACTACTAGTGGCTCACTACCAAAGGACTCACTATCCAAAAGAAAGAAAGAAGAAGGGGTGGCTCACTGCCAATTCAAACTAGTGTAGTGTAGAAAAAAGTAGCCCTTTTTCACACTTAATTTGGGAATAAATAATTAATGATAAAATGAACCTAATTGTGCCTTATTTAGGGTGTTGCAAAGTGTATCCTAACACTTTCACACTAATCTAGGGATTTATTAATTAATTGGGCTTATTTATGTCTTAATTGGTCCTATTTTGTATCCACAAGCCTTATTAATTGCATACTTTCGTGGATAATCCTGATACTTATCACATAACCAATCATAATTCAATCACAACACCTTCTTTTGTAATGTTCTCTTCATTGGTAACATTTTCTTCTGCAACATTTTCTTCCACATCCAAAAGAGTGTCATTCTCCTCTTCTGTTCGATGCTCATGTTGAGCATCTTCTTGGCATGCTTCTTATGTTACATTAACTTCTAGAGCCAACATATCATCATGTATTTTTTCTTTATTATCTAGAGTTAGTCCTAATCTTTATGCCAAATCTACAATATTCTCCATAGTTTCGTTCTGAAGCCTCTCAAGATCATTTTGATCTCTACTCATAAGGGTAGTTACCCTTTTCTTTGTTTGAAAGTCCTTATTGTACAACTAAGCCAATGTGGCTTTATTTTCATCTGAGAGGGGTGCATTAACCTTATCCAAAGAAAAATATCTTAACTTTGCTTCTTCACTCATGGTTTCTTGTCTTCTAGCATATAGTACATTTCTTAATCCTTCAGGCAAGTGATTTTCAATATTCTTCATATTTACCGCAAAAGTAACAATGTATTTTACAAATGCCTCTTCTATAGTTGCTTTATCAACATCATTTGGTGTATCATACAATACAACAATCTCTTCTAGCATTTCATGCTCCACAATTCCATTAAATAAAGCATCTAATTTCATGGGGGTATGTTTCCTTACCGAAGGGGAAGACTTGTCTTTCTTCTTCTTTGCTTCTAAACTCAGAGTCCTTTTTTCCCTTACTGAACTTTTTTTTCTTCTCCCTCATTTGTATCTTATAGCCTTCCTTCTCCTTTTCGACTTTAGCCTCACTATTAGTGTCCATAATGTCAATCTTTTGTTTCTTTCCACTTGATTATCCTTGTGATATATCGGTTCTTCTTTTTCGGACCAATTGTGGTCCTTCTTCTTCTTCCTCATCATCAACATTCACTCCCAAGTATATCTCTTTTGTTTCTTTATTCTTTATTCTTCTCCTTTGAGGAGCTCCTTGTTGCTTTTTCGGGGCTACCTTTTCCTTCACAGGCATACTTTGTTGCTTTGCCAAAGTAGTATTTTCTTTGACAAGGGCACTTGTTTGTTTTTCCAAAGTACTTGGCTCCTTTCTCTTGGTCCCACTTGCTAATGGCATAGTCCTGAACAACTTGGGAGCCATCGAAAAGGTGGTAGTTGTCCTACCAGATCTCCTAAAATTGGATGAGCCTCCTAGAGGGCCAAACATGCTTTTGGCTTTCTCTACTTGCTCCTTTGTGAGGCCCATTGCATCTACAAATTGTGCATTCATCTTCTCAACATATTTCTTTATCTATTTCTCCCTTTGTTGCATATGCACCTCCATAGACTTCTCCTCATAGGTTTCATACCTCTCCTCAGAGGTGTCTTTGGCTTTGTTTAGCATAAATTCTACTGAACCAATAATTTCTTCCTCTATAATCTCATATCCCATCTCTGGGATCCAAACAATCCTAGACTCAACAACTTGTATAATGCAATTGTCCTTTGTTACCAAGAATGTGATATCATTCTTATACTTCTCTACCATTCTTCAGGGAATCATTTCTCTAGCTTGCATGTTATTCTTAAAGGTTTTGAAAAATCCCCATAATGCTACTTCTTATGTATTTGTATCACCTAACCTCCTTAGGTGATCTTTGATTTGATGTGCCAAAGGACAATCCTTCAACCAAAATATATTCTTAGTTTTGGGAACTTCATTTAGAAAGTAAAAAAGTAAACAAATGATCAAAGTACCAAATTTGAAGAGGTACTTTGATTCCTTGGTCCTTTATAGGTTTTCAATCAATTGTGCCCTCAATAACTCACATAAATCATAATCTTCACCCTTCACAACCATATCATGTGTAGTATTAATTGTAGTTGATACAAAATTATCCCTATTAGTGAAGTATAATTTATAGCCAATCACCATTGAGGCATACTTAACTGCCAGATTTCTAATATTTTTGATTGTCAGGGCTCTCCTATCATATTTTACACCAGTTAATTCCATCACCATTTCGTTCTTCACCGATTTGAGCACCGGAGTTGGTCTGGTTGAGCATAAACCTATAACAACCCTAATTGCCTCTTTGTTAATCAAGTGAGGCATATCAAGCTAGATGAATCTATCATGGATTTTGCACAGGGTGAACCTCACTCATGCATCATCACAACAAAAGTTATGGAAATAGTTCCACACATCGATCTTCTTTTCAGCCAATCTCTCAAAATATTTTTTCATCTGAAAATCTTCTCCAGTGAGTTCATTAACCCACACATCACCCAATTTAGAATGATCATATTCTTCCAACTTTGCATGAATGTACACCCTTACATCTTTTGTGTGCAAAACACCATATGGAATGTGTGAAAATGAACTGTCTGGATCATACACCAAGGATTTGTTGGTATGTTGTTTGAATTTAGGTCAAGGATGGTCTACAATTTCAATTACTTGTGGTGTATACATTTTCCAACACTGCAAAACACTTCTAAAAACTTATAGAAAGATAGAAGTCTATAAATACCTTTTGATTGCTTCCCAGTTAGGATTTTGTGTGCAAGATCACTGGAATTCTTCACTGCTCTTTTCTCCTCAAATGCTAGTTTTCAAATGACTTAAATTTAATATGAAATCACTTTTGATCCCTTTTGAAATGACCTAATTCACATTGAATGCACATTTTAAAAAGCTAGTAAAAACCCTTTAATTGTATGCACACTCAACTTCAAATGCTCCACAAATTTCCACAACTCAATGTTTTCCATCAGTTTTTTTACCAATAGGTTAAATATGTCAACCTACACCTTATTCCAATGTGTTGAAGCATTAGCACCATTCCTCTTGCTGAGCTGATGCAAGAAGTTGGGTACACAAAAAGCTCAAAAAGTTGAAGTGTTGTTTTTTTTTCAAAATTTGTCACACTTGGATTGAAAATTTGAGGCACTTACACAATGAATCTTAAAAAAAGTAAGTAATATGAAATTTATCATTTTGAATCTAGTTTATAAATATGTAAATTATTCAAATACCCAGATTATAGAAATTAAATTTTGATAGGGATCTATAAAAACCACTTTTTAAAAGTCCCTATTTTTTTACCATACCAAGCACATGTACGGACACCACTTTTTGACCCAAATAAAATTATTTTGCTAATTCCTTTTGGAAAAAGAGAGCTAACAACATGAAGATTGATGTGGAATTTTTTTTGTAATTTTTTGTTGAATATATTTTTTTATTGAATTTTTATTGGTCTTAATTGTTGTTTTTAAAAATCAATGTGTACGGACAACATAATTGGACCTAAATTAAACATTTTTTGAATATTTTTTTTTCATTGTGTAGAGAATTGTCTGAAGTTTGACGCCATATAATTTTTTTTACAAGAAACTTAACCAAAAAAAAGTTATTAAAAATAAAAAAAGTCTGATATTTCAAGTTTAAGGACTAGTTTGCTTAGAAATTAATTAAAAAATAGCAAACATAATCCAATATTAATAAAAATTATATATTTGGAAAGTAGACATCGTGATTTCTAATGGATTTTAATTTGATAGATTGATTCAGAAAAAAGGTCCATCAGCCATATTGCCAAAGTTGGACATTCTTCTTCAATCTGCCTTAGTTTTTTAGTTGCAGGTCAAAGGCTAAGGCTCGGATTGCCAAGCCTTTCCCGAGCCTAAAACTGAGGCAGCATGTGGGTTGGGAATTTTAAATTTTAAAAATGCATACGCATTACAAAACACATGTGTTCTTTATTTTCTTGATTATTTAAAAAAATAAATATTGTTTAGAAACGGGTACCTGTTTTAAAACACGTACCCGTTTTGTGTTACAAAACGCGTACACATTTTAAAATGGGTACTCATTTCTAAAAAGTATTTACTTTTTAAAATAATCAATGTGTGTGTTATAAAACATATACGTGTTATAAAACGTACGCGTTTTTAAGTGCATACTCATTTTTTTAGGCTCGGGTACTCGAAGCATAACGCATACACGTTTTCTGCGAGATTTTTTTTTTGCCGAAACTTCCCCTCTTCGTGTACCCAACTTTTTGCTTTTACCCTGCTAGGGGATAAAAGATCTTTTGTTAACGCTCCCCCTAAGCCAAATATTTCTGCTTAGTTTTTAGAGGATTTACATCTACACCAAATGTTGGTACAGACTCAAGCTTAGTCTCATTGTCTTCCTTCTTTCTCCAAATCTTGTCCATCTCTTTCTTCATCTCTATTAGATCAGCCTTTTTCATCATATCATTCTTCTTTACTGGATTGTTCTTCACATTCTTGCTCCTATAAAATTTGGAAATGTGTCCTAATATATTGTAATTGCAAAAAGTGACAAAATTTTGAACAAACTTACTTCCACCCATTCTGGATCTAAATTGATTAGCTTTATGCCCAAATCCATTGCATGCATAATAGTACCCATTGAAAGATTGAAACCTCATACCATTGTTATAGTCATTCATCATTTGACTTTTGCATTTACTAGCCTTATGACCAAATCTTTTGCATGTAAAGCACTGAGCAGGAAAAGATTGAACATTCTAATTCATTCTACTTCAACACTCCATAGCCTTATGTCCAAATTTATTATAGGAATAACAAAATCCATTAAAAGATTAAGTACCTTTTTTTATTTAGTTGTCTAATAGGTGGTCTTTTGAAGTCTTTCTTCAAATTTTCTTTTTATCTTAGCATTTAGACATTCTTCAACTCTTTTTCCTTCTTCAACTTGCACTTTTAGACTGGTAATTATTTCATTTGCTTGCTTCACCTACTCATTAACCTCCTTATGTCTTTCTCTAAATTTCTTAATTTGTTCTCTCAATTTTTTGATGCATTCATCTGCTTCGTTGACATTTCCCTTTGGATATTTGTGAACTCACTTTCAGTCCTTTCTAGATCTTCAAGGGCTATTCAAAGTTCTCCATTCATGTCAACCATGCAATCTTCTTTAGTGAATCCAACATCAAGAATTTCTTTTGGAGGATTATGATATCTTCTAATAGTCATGTGTTCAATCTCCAAGACCTTCCTCAAGTAGTTATGATTCTTCCAAGGAACCAAGCTCTAATACCAATTCTTGAACACCCAAAATATTGAGAGGGGGGTGAATCAGTATTCTCTAAAAACACTTAAAAATTTAAACTTTTATTCCCCATAACATATTCAATTTGTCATAAGAAAGGAAAGCATGAAAGCAACCATCAAAACCACATAACACATGAACACCAATTTTTTATGTGGAAAACCCAAAAAGGGAAAAACCATGGTGAGGATTAGCTCACAATATATTATAACCAGTTATAATCTATTACAAAAGTGCTCACTATAGGTGGACTCGCTATCCTAGTGGATTCACTACCCATAGAAAGAAGAAAAAATAGAAGAGAGGGGTGGAACACAACCAGAATGAATTGTTAACAATGCATCTACAACATGTTGGAATACAGTTCCACTAAAGCTCAATATATAGAGTCAACACACTTCATATCACTCTACTTTGTTTTGTAATCACATCAGTTTCACACAATTCACATCAACAATACTTGTACTCATACACTACAATATTGAAATGATCTTACATACATATCCATCACATTTGTAAACACCTATAACATCAATTAGGTCGGCCTAATAAGATGTATCAAGCAAAAACATAACTTATCGGCTCCCAATCAACCATACACACTTCGCACCTTAATTCAGAAATATGTAACACCTCAAATAGTTTGCTTTGGACCTATAATAGCTCCTGTATAAAAAATTAATACTTACTTAACCTCCACAATACCCCAAATATATTAGGTTGGCACCACAGATGACCTAACATCAGAATTCACCAACTGAACAACCACAAATCGACATGAGGACCACCAAAATTCATGCCACTTGGAGCATAGGTGCATTTGACACTTGGAAACACTTCCGAAAATCTACAAGACAAAATATTATTCCACCGTGAAGTGGGGACTCATCAAAGCATACACTCTATGATGAGGGCGCAGCCCGAGACTTAGAAAATAACCCACAAACAAGAGAATAATTTTATTATTCAGAAAATGGAGCTTCCTACATGCAGAGGATCTCAAATCCCCAAGTTCTACAACACATGCAAGTTACAGAAAGCTACAGAATCACCCTTTCACAATATGCGAGCTTGTCCCCAAAAAGTTACCCAAAAATTAGAAACCCACCCATAAATAGAGATCCTCATTAGTTTGGAGCCAAAACAACATTCAAATTTGAGTTTAGGCAGTTTGGCACTGAAAATTTACAACACGAAATTCAAATTTCAAAAGAGCATTTGCAATTGTATCTTCTAGAAAGTGCGCCAACTTTCTGGGGCCATAACTTTTGATCTAGGACTCTGATTCGCGAACCGTTTGAACCGTTGGAAAGGTCTCGAAGTCAATAATGTGCTTGAAATTGGCTACACCAATTTTGGAAAGTTTTGGGGCCATTCCAAGAAATCTAAGTGCCTCAAATCTAACTCAGAAGATTTTCATGTGCAAATCTAGGAAACTAAAACTGCAATATCTTTCAACCTGAACAAAAAAATAAAAACCATAAATTGGGAATTCATTATGATTTGCAAGGGTATCCAAAATGTAAAATATCTAAAAAACTGGTGAAACTTGGAATTTAACTATTTTTGGGTGATGTAAGATTGCTCCTTACAC
>VDFB02179234.1:109296928-109419990 GCA_007258455.2 Sequoia sempervirens
TTCAAAAGAGCATTTGCAATTGTATCTTCTAGAAAGTGTGCAACCTTCCCGGGGCCATAACTTTTAATCCGGGACTATGATTCGCAAACCGTTTGAACCGTTGGAAAGGTATCGAAGCCAATAATGTGCTTGAAATTCGCTACGCCGATTTTGGAAAGTTTCGGGGCCGTTTCGGGAACTCTAAGTTCCTCAAATCTAACTCAGAAGATTTTCAAGTGCAAATCTAGGAAACTAAAAATGCAATATCTTTCAACCCAGGAACAGAAAATAAAAACCGTAAATTGGGAATTTCATTATGACGAAAAGGGTATCCAAAAATGTAAAAACATCTAAAAACTAAGAAACTTGAAATTTAACTATTTTTGGGTGATGCAAGATTGCCCTTACACCACTGGATGCTCCTGCATCACTCTGCTAAGGAAACACTATCACTAGAAAACTGGATATTCTCTCATTCATTACTTCTACACCAAAAGAAAAAACAATGTGAAAACTTGGACTTAGACTCCTCTGACATCCACCAAAATTGCATTAGAACTACAAAGTAGAATTATTCAAGGCAAACCAATGCAGCCCAAAAAATTGAATATCATATACACTAAAAACTATGTTTTGACACTTAGCCAATCTTCAACTCAATTGTCTACACTGGATCAAATCTTCTTACATCTAACCACTAGATTAACATCTTTATACATACCCATGCTTCACCATTTGGTCTACACATCAATCTTCATACAAAATCATAATGTTGACATCAATGACAACATTGTATTTGCATACAACCCATGCTCATACTCATGCTCATGTTTCCAATAGACATATCAATGACAAACTCTTTAACCTTTCAACACTAAGGGCTCACTACCCAGAAAGATAAAGAAAGGATCACTATCGGTGGCTCACTACCATAGGACTATCGGTGGCTCATTTCCAAAGGACTCACTATGCAAAAGAAAGAAATAAGAAGGGGTGGCCCATTGCCAATTTGAAATACTATCAATGCATCTCTCATATGTTGAAGGTATAGTTCCACTGAAGCATAAACAACTCATCAAACAAACTGAAATGTAGACACCTTATGCTCATTGCATTAGGAAATCATAGGCATTAAGGCTCACACTTATATTATCACACCTAATCACATTCACATCTTTCACATCACACACTTCACACAATCCACACAACAATTCTCCTTGCATTTATACCCTCCATGACCTAAAAACTCTCAATTAGGTTAGCCTTAATGAAACGTATGCACCTCAACTGTGTAACATCAAATAGGCCAGCACCAAACACTTCCACAATATAAAGAAGTAATTCCAAACCATGACACTACTTAATTGAGACCAAAATCTACACAAACACACTTCTCAACACTTCCTCAATCAATAATTATCCTCTATAATTAGCGCTAGCAAGCCAGGTCTGCCAATCCTAAAGTAATACTAACAAGTGACTTCAAACACACCTCTCAAGGTCCAGAAATATCTCATGGACAGGCATTAAACACACTAGACACCCTTGTAGAACAACTCAACACCTAAAACTTCAAAGGAAGGTAGATACAAACATTATAAAAATGTTCCTAGATCTGCAACACCAGAAACTTCACTACAAAGAAATGCAGAACAATCTTATTTCTCCCAAACACCCTGTTTTACTAGACAAACATATCATCAAACACGTCTTCCACTACAAAACGATCCAGAACCTGAAACTCTAGATATAACACCTCTGAACACCTTTGATCATCAAGTCCAAACTACATAAGCATATCTTCAACCATGCAAAAATGCAGAGAAAAACATTGAACACCACTCTATCACACTAAATTCTCTTTTATTAAAACTTTCTCAAAAGAACTTGGAAACCAAGTGAACCAACTCCATTAGCAACATTACTAACATCTCTACAACACATCTACATCTATAATATGCAACACTTTCCAACTATAGTATTCTTTTCTTCAAACATAAGTCAGACCAACAACCTCTGCAACTTTATTGAAGTAAGACATCAATGACAACACCAACAACATTGTGTTGACATTAATACCAACTCTAAACTTCCACAAATCCAATGCTAGGGTTGATATCAACACCAAAAACATTCCAAAACTCTCTTCATACAACAGGTTGACATCAATGAAAACACCCAAGAAACTCACAAACTCAAGCTTCCAAACTTCCAACAAATTTGGCAAGATTGAACATGAGGTTTCATTCAAAATGAAGATGTGACCTTTTGCGTTGGGGATAATGTACTTGAACTTGAACGTTTCACCTAGGACCAACATTGATGAATTTGGACAACAACACATAAAAAAATAAGATCAACATGTTGCTCAAATGAATCATATGCCAAAGCTCCAAGATTTTTCATTTGATATGCATGAGGATGCCTTGTGTAGATCAATAGACAAATGTAGCATATTTTGTATCACCATGTGAGTTGAAAATTTTCTCTTTTTTGTTTCAGAATATATCATAAAGAGGTCAATTGTGGCAATAGTAGGATTATTTTGTGTGAGGGTATTTCTTGTTTAGGTCCACAAGTGGTGTTTATTTTAATGTTGACTTAATTCCAAAACATTTACCCTTGTTATCATATCTACACCTGATCCATCATCTGATGAATCTAGCACTTATTTTTTATGGTTTCCAGGTATAATGATCAAGATGGTGGTAAGGCGACTCTTCCCTACATGGGTAGTAGGTGTAACTTGATGATGCAAACAGGGAGCTTTAATGGTTGTAGCTAGGTAGTGTATGCAACTATGGCCTAAGGGAGATCAACTCCTTCAAGAGACTTATATTTGATAGAAGCAAGCCATGACATTTGGCATTCGTGTTTGTAGATCATGTACATATTAATATCTTTTTTTTCAAGAATTTCTTTGTACACCCTACATTCTCCTTAAGAGGATGTATGATTTATGTTTTTTTTTCCCTCCAAGTGCATTTTATATATGTTTTTCCTTGATTTGTAGTGTTTGGATGCAATCCATTTTCTAGTTGTCATTGACTCTATGACTCCTATGCCCAATGGATGGTTAAGGATTTTAGATTGCATGTTTAGTAGAAAAAATCTCCTAGAAATTACCAAAATGTTGTCATTTCATGCCCCTCATATATCCCATAAGTAATAAGTGATCTAAGAGATCTTACTTGGGCAATATTGCATGATTTTTTTCCTCTAAACCTTGCATTAGCCCTCTTTGTTCTTGCCTTATTCAGAAACCCAAGTTGCAAAAATTCAAAAATTGACTAAGTGTTGGACTTGTTAAAGTTTCAGAGTTTTTCTTACCCTTGTGTCCCCATACTTCTCTATTAGCTCTTAAGTTTTCCTTAATCCCCTTTTGAAAATGGTTGTGTTGATTTTATTAGATTTTTGAGCTATTAGGGTTTCCCTTCCATGCATGCCAAATTAAGTCTACCCTTTGAAATTACTCTTAATCTTTTCATCAAACTTTTGGTCTTTTGGCTTCTTCCTTACCTTCATCCCATTTTCATATGAATTAATATTTCTTCTCAATCCCCAACCCCCAAAGTCCAAGTCCTTCAATTTCTAAATGTTGGACTTATCAAACTTTCAATTCATCAGTGTCTTCCATACATTCATCCTTTTTATCATGCTTCCCTTTACCTTCTCAATGCTCAAAGATCGCCATTCATAAATTCTTATAAGTCCTTTAGAATTTTGTGCTTTCGACTTCTCCCTTACCTCAATACCTCCTTTGGTATGTAATAAGACTCTTCCTGATCCCTGACACCTAAATTCTAAGTTCCTAAAATTCTTAAGTATAAACATATCATACTTTTGGGCTTTCAAATTCTCCCTTACTTTCATCCCATTTTAGCATGAGGTAAGAGTTCTTCCCAATCCTCGACTCCCAACTCTTTCCCTTTGCTCTTTGTGATTATTCTAGGTCATTTCATCAAACCTTCAAGCTTTCTCTTACCATCATATCATTCTTTTTGTCCTTGATTCTAATAAAGATTAATCCCTTTGATGATGTCATGCCAACATCATAATCACTTTGTTGATGTCATCCCAACATTCATCCCTTGATGGTGTCTTGTTGACATCATCATAAAAGGCCAAACTTCCAACATCCCTCATCCTCCCTTCCTCATTGATAAGTATCATGACAGATGCCCAATGCCCGATTCCTGACAAAGGATTGTCTCATTGAGGCATCGAAGATGGACATGCTCTTCTTCCAAGCCCAACAATAGGTAGTATGCAATAGGTCCAAGGTCTGACACCTAAAAAATAGGGCTCTTTGAGGTTGTGAATGATTTAATGTCTTTGGCACGATGACAAACCTGATCATGATACTCTACTGATAGACTCTAGAAGGCATGTTTTTGACCCAAAAATACCATTAATGTTCAACAACTCGTACATTCGCCAAATATCAATCCATGAGAGCTACAAAAGGGTCTTAAATCATGCTTTTTGCATAGATTGAAGAAGGAAAGTGGTGCCCATACCTCATTTATTGCTTATAGGCACCCCTTTTATCAAATTTCCTTCCTCATATCATAGATTTTATGGGCATTCATCCTTTATGCACTCAAACTTAGAAATCATCAATGTTAGGATATGGTAGAGTCCTAGAGAATATCGTACCACACCTCCTTGGTTGCCCAGATTGGATTGAAATGTACACATGTTTTCATTTCATTGGTTTGTTGGTGGTTAAGGTTTATATCTTGTCTACCATGTTTGGTATGGATTTTAAGCTTCATCTCTCCATAATAAATCCTCTATAGCTCATTTTTGTAAGTGTGTCTTCTTTTTTGTTCTCTATAGAGACTTGCATGCTCTACAACTTTGTTATTGTAACAAGCTTCACGCCTTTCAATAAAAAATACCATCATATTTTCACCTCTTCTCACTTTATATATATTGTGTAAAATCTTCTTACCTTCATGTTTCAATGAATGTTGATTTTTTTGATATGTATGCTGTGTGAAACTTGTTTGCAAGAGCTATATATGGATTTTAACTTTCCCTCTTAGTGCTTGTAAAAACCTAACCAAGTTCATACATACTTCTAGGAGATGGTATAGTAGAGACATGTGTGAGTTCTTCTTATTGCTTTCTTTGATTCTTTCTTTTGTAGTGGGTAGGAAGAAACACCATTTAATCTAGGTGTGTCACCAGATCCCTTTCATTTTTTGTATTCCTTCTTCCACTTTTCCTTGGGAATCAATAGAATAGGATTAGGTTTTATGTTTAATATTTGTTGGGTTGGATCATTCCCATGTTTCACTAAAATATTGAACCAACTTCAACAAGGGTGCAATTTCAAGTGATAACAATACCTCAATTGTTTAGTAGCATGTTTCTTCTTAGGGTCTTGAGGTGGCTTAGCAACAAGTGGGGTTTGGTTAGGTCAAGGAGTAGAGTGATGATGAGAGTTGTTAGATCTAGAGGATTGATTTCTTCTAGGATTGGTTTAGGAGGTGGAGGAGGTTGGATCCTACACATTTTTCTTACCTTTAGCTTATGGAGGTGTAGGAGGGAGATAAAAGTAATCAATGAAAGAGGTGGAGGAACAACAACCAAAGTAGAAGAATGAGATATAGATTTAGTTGGTGGATTAGGAGGGGTAGAATTAATGAGAGTAAATACCCCTCTACTGACATACTTATAATACAATAAGAATAGAAAATTAATATGTGGCTAGGGCAAGTTAGAAGGGGTAAGCTAGAAATATTCAAGAGAGAAGTGACCCCAAATAAAAAAATTAGTCAATGCTTACTATTTATTGGTAGAAATGCATGATAGACAATCAAGAACCAAGGGTATGATTTATATGCATGATCTTTCCAAGGTATTTATGTAGTTGGTTATCAACTTTACAAGATGATTCATGAGAGATGTATTTCTATTAAACAAGGGGCCTAGTAAGGACACAAGATAGAAAATGTAGATTTCATGAGGCTCAAGGAATGGGAAAAAAATTTAAACCTAGCCTAACCAAATGATTAAACAAGGTAAAATATTATGGAAAAGAGAAGGAAGTAAGAGAGAAGAAAAAGGGAAAAGAGAAAAAAGTAGTCCATCAGTTGTAAGGATAAACATTATCAAATGGGAGTATTCTCTACACTAATAATTGTAGCTTGTGCTATTCATATTTTTACCTCAACACGACGCATTATGTACAATATTCTATGGAAAACACACATTATATGATAATATTTGAAAGTGAGTATAAGAAAGGAAACAATCACCATATCACATGCATAGATGATAACCATTGCATTCAAAAATAAAGTTCATTAAGCTCAATTTGAGTATGTATATAGAGAATATTGGTCCAATTATGATCTTCATGCTTAAAAAATGGAATTCCACTTGATGTTATAGTATCTACTCCATCTTGTTTATGCATAAGGGAAGAAGTGTAATGTCTACTAGCATTTTCCTTGTGTACAATTTAATCTATATGTTCTATGAATTATGGATTTTTGACAATATAATCTGAAACACATGTTATGATCCATTATACCCAACTTCCTAATGATTCCCTATTGTATCATCCAGGTGTTCTAATTATGTGCTCTAGATATATTTTTATGTTTTTGTATGACCATTGATGTGTTCTCAATGAGGTTTTTAAATTGGTGTCTATATGTCTAACTCTGTATTATGGGATGTGTATGTGTGTGCCTTTAAATGCTTAGACTATTATAGTGTTTTAGCTTCACTATTTTCATTATATTAGATACAGTTATGCTTATTATATATGGTTCATCGTATTAGATATAGTTATACTTATTATATATGGTTCATCGTATTATGAACTATTATTGATTATGCATTTTGTTTCCTAGATCATGCTAGTCATAAATGATTTATAGTTAGATGTGATGATTTGTTATCATGTTGTGTGTTATATTATGTTGGGTGGTTTAAGTTACTTCCATAGAAATCTAAAAATGGCTAATGCATTTCCATATTTTCATTTTATCATTGTCTCATGAATTTTCTATCTATAATAATTACATATTTTGTAATTATTTAATTAAGTTAATATTTCCTCTTTTCATGTATAATTTTTTTTTTTAATTATTTAATTATCTCAATTTTTCTTATATTTATATTAATTAAATATTTTTAATTATTTAATTAATTTATCATTTTCCCTCTAACATTAAATTAGAACAATTTCAAATTACTTATTTTGGTCATTTATAATTAAACAATTTTTAAAAAATGTTTAATTAGCTCTCAATAATTAAATAAATTTAAATTAAATCTTTCCCTCCAAAATAAATAAATAAAATCAATATTTTATTTATTTCTCTAACTATACCTTATGAATTAAATAAATTTATTTAATTCTTGCAACTTCTACACATCATCAATCCAATCTAATTTTAGCTCCTACCTTATCTCAAAATTTCTCATTCATTGATTCTTCTAATTAATCTCTACCAATGATCAAATATCAAGTGAAGCATATAAATAAAATCCTTCATTCACACATTATCCCCTAGAACGTTATCTTGAGAACTAGCTATCATTATCAAGATCTAGAGCACTAGTATTATCAAGAATTATCACTATCTTGGAAAATTTCATATCAATAACTCCTTTCTATCTATTATCTCTAAGAAAATATCATTATCTTGGCTATCATCCTACCATTATGTTATCATGGTTATGTTATTTTGAAAAGCAATCCACATATCAAATATTCAAGTAAATATCAAAAAAACAATGGAGCAAACCAAGAAAGTTTTTTGTTTTCTTTGATTGAGAAATGGAGAGGAGCAAGAAGAGGAGAGGAGGGGGAAATTTGAATTCTAGAGATGATTCAGATGGAGGAGAGGATGTAGAGGATAAGGATGGATTACCGTTGGGAGGTGGTGGTGACAGAGAAGGAGAGGATGCAAAGGATGTGGATGGATCTCTACTGGGAGGCATTGGCAACTTGTGGTTGGACTGGTTGTTGTTACGTTGTTGGGTTGTGATGGCTTCGTGTTGTTCTTCCAGTTTGGTGGTGGTGGTGCAGAGCAAGTTGTTGTCATCTAGTTTGGTGGTGACGGTTTTGCTTCTTCATCAGGACAGGATGGAGGATGTTGTTGCTCTAGTTTTTGTCTACTTTTCAGCCTGCCCTTTGCATTTCTTCTTGAGGGTTTTGGTTGTGGCCTTTGTGGGGTTCGCTTATTTTTCCTTATAGCTAGGGATTGTGTGCTTTGGGTTTTCTGAGGAGGTTTGGTTGGAGGATGGACTTATTTTTGGTCCTATTGGGCATAATGGTCCACTTGGGTACACTTTTTGATGGAATGCTCTATTTCTAATTTCTTCTTAGCTTCCCTTAGCCCCTCTGTTGTTTGCTTGGTGGCGCCTTTTTAGCAGCTCTTATTGTTGGGTTGTGACGGCTTCATGTTGTTTGCTTCCTTCTTCCAGTCAAGTGGTGGTGGTGCAGAGCAAGTTGTTGTCCAGTTGGGAGGCAACATATTTGCTTCTTCGTTAAAATGGGTTGGAGGATGTTGTTGCTCCTCTGGTTTTTATCTACTTTTTGGCCTAGCCTTTGCATTTCTTCTTGAGGGTTTTGGCTATGGCCTTTGTGGGGAGCGCTTGTTTTTCCTTACAGCTGGTGAGTGTGTGCTTTAGGTTTTCTAAGAATGTTTGGTTGGAGGATGGGATTATTTATGGTCCTATTGTGCGTAATGGGATGGCTTAGATGCTCTTTTTGCTGGCATGCTCTCTTTTTGGGTCCATCTTGGATTCCCTCAGCCACTCTTTGTTGTCTATTTGGTGGTACCTTTTTAGCTGCTCTTGCCCTGGGTGTTTCATGGTTGTTGGTACTTTCCCTCTTGTGGTCTAGAGGTGCTTCCCATTGGTTGGAACTATGGAGTTTTGGCCTATCTTTGGCTCTAACTGGCATGTGGGGGTTGCTTGGGTGTTTAATGGTTTGGTTGTCTCTTAGTTTCCTTCTTGTATGGGTTGTTCCCTTTTCCCTTTTGGGTTGTGGTTATTTCTTCTCTCAGATGACCCCTTGGATTTTGTTTTCCTAGGGTTTTGTCTCATCTTTTGGGATGGGTTATCTTTGTGCCATCATGTTGTGGGCACTCTTAAGATTCTTTTGGAGCTAACGGTTGTGTTTATTTCCCCTATTTTTGGTGGGGTGCTTTTGACTAGGCTGAGTGTCATTCTTATTTTGTTGCCCTAGTTATTTTCTTTGATTAGGGTTGTTTTTTGCCTACTCTCTTCAAATGGGTTCTCTGCTCACATTTTTATTGAGGTGGTGATGGAGCTGGATGTTTTGGATTTGAGATTGTTGCTGAAGTTTTTCTTGGATGTGTTGTGTGCTCTAGGTTCTTTTCTATTGGTGATTTATTGGTTGAAGGCTCTTGATGTATTGGACTCTATTCAAATTAGTTGTGGCCTTCTTCTCTTAGCTGGGTGGTCCTTACATTTTAATCCTAGACCCCAAATACTCTTGGAGTTGGAGTTTGTCTCTATTTCCTATGTGCTGAAGCAAAGTGGTTTGTTTGAGTTTTTGTTGTTGGAGTTGTCTATGGATGATTTGGGTTCTCTAGCTTCTCCTTTTTTGTTGCAGGCTGGGTGGTTTTCTAAGTTTCTCTTTTTGTCCCAGCAGGATGAGTCCCCTTAGGCTCAATGGTTTTCTTTTGAGGACTACTATCTATAGGTGATGGATTCTTACCAGGTTTTTCCTAAGGGTGGTATGGCTACCTGTGTTGTTGCACTGATCTTCTTCTCAGATCCTATGGAGGTGGAGTTGGGAGGTGTTTGTCTTTAGCTTCCTCAATTGTTGATCCTGCTGAGGTGGACGCTTCTCCTATGGAGGTGGAGGTTGAGGGTGATGGAGCCTTCTTATAGTAGTAAACGTGGTGGGCATATCATCCTCTCCAATCGAGGGGAGCTCCTTCCTATTGAGGTGGTTTCGGAGTTGGCTTCCTGGTTCGAGCAGTAGCTTTGTGCCCAATGGTTTGTTGTGCTCCATTTGCTCAAGTGTTTGATTAGGGGCCTAATGGTGTCATACACCATTATGCAAATTATCTTTCATGGCTTTGTGGTGCCTTCCACGAGCGGTTGGTTCGTTGATTCTTGGTAGATGCAGGTGGGTTCGGTGTGTATCTAATTGGGTTTCTAGTCCTGGTTAAAACCAAGTTGTTAAAGGGTTTCAGATCCTTGCTTGTTTGTAAGATGCAGTGTGTGTAGTCATGTTAATCTTTAGAGGCTATTGTGGGGCTGCTATTGGTTTATGGTTTATTTTAATTGCAGCTTGTTTTTCTTTGTAATGGGTTTCGGGCCCCATCAAAACCCATTTTTTACCCCTAATAAAAAAATAATGGAGCAAACCAAGGTCTTTGTTATGGTATAATTGTTCATTATGATTCATGCATAGATCTTAAGCTTTATTGAGTGATTGTTGATTAAATGAGGACAAATAACCCATCCTATCCCTATTTGTAGCTCCTAAAACCCTCATTTTTCTCATTAACCCTAATACCCCTACCCAGCCTCTTCCCACTATCCCTTTTGATCGTATTCTACCAACCAACTTTATTTTAACCTCATATCCACTAGACCTCACCTATCCTTCTTGTCATGAGCTTGAAAAAAAAAATTATTTTCCCAACCAATCTCTTGAGGCGGCATCCTACCTCCACCCCTCGGTACATTGGGGCACATCGAGGCATGTATCACCAACAAACAACATCATTTCTTTGAAACAATGCCATAAAAGGCATCCTACCTCCATCCCTCGGTACATTGGGGCACACTAGGGCATGTATCACCTATATACACCTAAAAATGGTCACATCACAATAGTCTGGTAATTAATTAAATATTTTTAATATTTAATTAAATCTCTGAATTCAATCTGCGTATAAATAAATTTAAATAATTTATTTATATTGTTCATTCTTTCATCTCGATTAAATAAATAAGTTTATTTAATCACTTTTCTTATCTATTTCTTAATTAATTAAATAAACATTACGATTTATTTATATTAATTATCATATAATCTTGACTTGAATATTTTATTCAAATTTAGATTAAATATTCCTCTCTTTTAATTAAATTCTTCTAAAAATCCTTAACATTCAAAATACCATTCACAATTAAATATTCCAAATATTTAATTAATTCCTCTAATTCGATTCCAAGTATTCCATATTCTTCTAATATTCATTCACAATTAAATATCTTAAAATATTTAATTAATTCTTCTAAAGTCACATCATAATTAAATATTCCAAAATATTTTAAATCTTCTATAGTCTTAAAATCAAAAATCAAACTCACATAAATGAAATTAAATAAATTTATTTATTTAATTAATTTGCATTATCTTTAACAACTGTGAAACAAATTGCCAAAACAGAAAAATTAATTTCTTTGTTCCTATGCAAGCTTGTTCCTGTGGGTTGCAGACAGGCTTCCATTCTTCTCTCCAACCTCCCAACATCTTCCATCTTCCTCTCAACCTCTCCATCTCTCACCATTCAAACTTACCAGACAACCTCACAACCGTTGATCCTTGCCAGCCAGGATTTTGTCTGCAAAAAGCTATAAAAAGGACTGTCGGGTCTTTGAAAATACAAAGAAGATTTCATACAGAGAAACTATAGCCAAATAGCTTTCAAGCATCCATAGCATAGTCTTATAGCATCCATAGTTTTTAGAATCATAGCATATCATGGCCAATCATCCACATAGTTTAGTTTCAATCCACAGCCCCTGTGCATATCCGTATCAGCATTTTACTCCACAGCATATAGGATAGAGAAATACTATCATTTTGCATACTCATTCTACAGGTTGTCATTCAAAGAATCCTTGCTTACACAATCTGACAGCAGCAG
The DNA here is from genome assembly GCA_007258455.2 of Sequoia sempervirens. Taxonomy (NCBI): domain Eukaryota; kingdom Viridiplantae; phylum Streptophyta; class Pinopsida; order Cupressales; family Cupressaceae; genus Sequoia; species Sequoia sempervirens. The sequence goes on from VDFB02179234.1 coordinate 109,308,796, forward strand.
CTTCAAAAGAATCACTGGAGATAGAGAAAATGGAATGGCTCTGAAGAATTCTTGTTTATTTAATTTCATTTCAATTTCTTCAGTTTAATGTTTCATTTGTGTGTTTTTGTTATTTCATTTTGATACTAACATTCTAACAACACATTTTTGGTGCCCACCGTGGGGCTCTTGCCCCAATTCTCACATCTTTTTGCAGGTTTTTCTGATAGGTTACAGCCAAAAACAGCGGATTAGCGCAATAAACACCCTTCAGCAAAACTCATACCCAGTTCAGCGCCCTTGAAGTATCCTGCAGTGCCCTTGAATCATCCTGCAGCACCCTTAAAAATTCTTGCAGTGCCATTAAAGATTCCTGCAGCGCCCTTAAAGATTCCTGCAGCACCCTTAAAGATTCCTGTAGCGCCCTTAAAGCATTCTGCAGCGCCCATAATGTCTGTTATAGTGCACTTTTAAAAAAGTTGCAAATTGTAAATTGTAACTTTAAAATAATTTGACTGAATCCGACGCAACCGCAGATAGTAAGGACTTTAATAAGAACTAAGCAATCCTAGGGTAGTCACATAATAAAAAATGAAGCAATCCTAGGATAGTCACTTCACTTTTAATTTTGGGCTAAAAAGAACTCCATGTTTTTGTGAAGCAACATCTTCACCTAGCATAGCAAATCTTTATTTGGGCTTAAAATTGAACTTTTGATTGCTTTGCTTTAAACGGTGATAGGCCTATGCTCTCCCCTTAACTGGGTGATCAAAATGCCAAACTCATCTATTTTATTTCATGCAATTTCAAGCTTTTGATAATACCTTTTAGAAGGCCTGCCGTAGTGGGAAGAAGTACTCACCCTACGGGAACGACCTAAGTGGGAACAACTAAAGCCAAGTTTTCCAACCCACTTTAATCAAATGCAGATGGTTGATGAAAATCCCATTCGACGGTAGTGTGCATTGATAACCATCCCCAAAGCCTTTGTTCTAAAGGTAGGGAGGTCTCTCGAGGGAGTATATCATTTTCCGCACTGAACGGAAACCCTTATTACGAACTTATTGTAGTATCCAACCAAATTCAATTTCTAAACGTCATAATAATCACAGTGCAGGGGAGGGAATAATCTACCCCCAAGATACTCACCATATAACTGCCAAGGATTGTTTGCTCAGGGGATCCGGTATCCACTTCCGTCACTCTGAGTACGCTCCTGGAAAAGACAAAAACACGGGCGCCCTTTCGGGGGTGACACGGCTGTGTGAGTTGACGTAGTTTTAAGATGTGGGTTGTTGATTACTATGATGACCTATCTGAGTACTAAGAGTGAGTCTGTTTGAAATGTTTATCATGTGTAAAACCAGTTAAAACAATTTTTGAAAAACATTTTGATCATACACTTGATGTTTAGCATAGTACTTAAAATAACCATTATACAACTTGCTTGATGTGTTTTCAATACATTAATTCAGAAAAGATCATCCAAAATTTACTATCACATTGATTACTCTCATGTTACGAGATTGGAAATCCACAACTTTTGTAAAAAAATCCGTTCTCAAAAGGATTAAAAATCCAAAGAAACCCCTTAGCTACAGGAAACTATTGAAGAAAAGACGATTCTTGTATCAAATTCGAAAGGTTTTACTCAAATATAGAACCTTTCTTCATCGATATCATGACTGTGTTAGAGGTTTCACTGATGATTATGCTATAGAACCTTTATACTCACAAGCCTTCTTTCAAAGAAGAGCCCTTTCTCAAAGGCATAACCATAGTCAACGTATTCGTTTTTGTTAAATTCCCCAACCTGCAATTGAATATTCTACTTGTCCAAATCAAATTTTGCAATAGAGAACTCAATCACATTAGGCATTTATCAAAAATCCATCCTTTTACGAAACCAGGATCAAACTTTATAAAGTGCAAAATCATCTTTTTCTTGATCTTTTGCTTAAATTCCCACCAACGGGATTTTCATCCTTTCAATTAGGGAACAACACAAGCTAAAGATTAGAAATCTTTGTAAGTCATAGAATCTTCATTCTATCCTGACTTTCATACCTATCACAAATTGCACTATTTCATTCTTTTGATCAAAAGTGAGTAGAATTTGGAACAAAGCTTATGCCTGTCTTCACGAGATCTCGAAAACATATGGAAAAAGACGAAGGAGAAACCACTACAAGCAAAATGGGTGACCATAATGAGAAAGAAAAGGATACATTTAATGTTGACGAATTAACAGAAGAAAAGCTTCAAGAAGCAAAGCAAGATCCCCAATTCCATACTCTTATGGAAAGGATTTTAGAATGAAACAAAGAAAGATATTTTCTTTCATTAGCTAATCAAGGAGCTAAGTTACCTTACAATTTCGATATAGAAGGGATTAAACAGAATCTTGAAACTCCTCTTACTGACTTTAGTGCCCTTACTCAACAGATAAAAGAATTACAAGGGCAAATAAAGGAGATGCAAGGGGGCACAACAAAGAAGTATGTTTTGGAAGACATATCTCCTTATCCATTCGATAGGAGTCTTCAAATGATCCCTTTTCCAAAACATTTTGAAATCCCTAAATTTGATAGATACAATGGAAAAATTGATCCCATTGAACATGTGAGAGATTTCCGAAATATGAGTCTAAAATTCGCCTATGACAATACCTACTTAATGTGATTATTCCACGAAGTCTAGGTGCACAATCCATGGAGTGGCTTTCTAAGATCACTCCCCCCATCAAAACTTTTGAGGAGTTAATAAATCAATTTATATCACAATACTCCTACAACATCCAACACCAGATAACAATGCTTGATCTTTGTAAAGTGAAACAAAAAGTAGGAGAATCCTTTACTACATTTTTGCAAAGGTGGAGAAGGTTGTTTGTGCGATATTCCCGTCCTATTCCTGAAAAGGAAAAGATGGATATCTTCATCAATAGCCTAGATCAAGAATTAAGCTATAGGCTTAATCTTCATTGTCCTCATAACTTTGAAAATTGATTGAAAACGCAATCACCATTGAAGGGGCCTTAGTTAAACGAGGAGTGATAAAACTTGATAATCCAAGTACATCCAACCAAAACAACAACGATAAAACAAGGTTTTGGAACAAAAACAAAAATGTTGTCAATGATGGTATAGTGGATGCAAATAATCTACAAACAAGACCATCTATCTTTAATCTATCAAGTGTTCCATGAAACAATCAACAAGCAAATACCAACCAACAAGGAAGCAACAATCAACAAGGACAAAACTCAAAACAAGAAAGCATGACCAATCAAAACACCAAGGATAATTGTGGTAATTTCAATAACAATCTTGGCAATACCCAAACATCAAATCCGTCTAGACCTCCATTCTTTTCAAATCAACGGAATTTTACCACTTTGGGTCAATCTCTTGAGTCTGCTCTCAAGGAGCTTCTTGATAATAAGGTTATCACCTTACCACCACAAAGAGATTATGAGCCACGAGTCAAACCACCATCATGGAATGACTCGTATTATTGCAATTATCATCAATGTAAAGGTCATAGAACGAATAATTTTCAAGCTTTGCAAAATCTAGTACAAGATTTAATTAACAATGGTACCATTACAATTGAAGGACATCATACCAATGACAATCATCAAGCATTCAAAGATCCTTTACCGAATTATCAAAAGGGTAAACATCAGATGCAAAAGCCAAAAGCATACATAATGTTGAAAACAATATAATCCGTCACATCTATGTTGATGATCAATGGGTTAATGTTATCAAAATCAAGGGAAAACAAGAATATCAACAGGTTAATGTGACCACGAGAGGACAAGCAAAATTTGTCCTAAAAGGAAGTTCATCTAAGGCAACTATTTCTCCTCCAAGTCATTATAGTCTAGTTGATCAATTGAGAAAAACATCAGCTCAAATCTCCATCCTTGAACTTCTAAAAATATCCCCCATACACAAGAATATTTTGGAAGAAGCTCTTGTAAACACAACTGTTGACACTGATCTTGATGTAAACAAATTTCAAGCCATGGTGGGACATTTGTCTTCCCCTACTTGTCTTTCATTTTTCGAAAAAGATGATGCTTCCATGACACATCCACATAATTCATCGCTCTATCTTGAAGTCATGATCCATAAACATCGAATCAGATGTGTCTTAATAGATGGAGGAGCTGGTTTAAACATTTGTACCTTAAAGCTAATACATGCCTTGGGAATATCAGAAAATTCTATTAATTCACGAAGGAAAATAACTATCAAGGCATATGATGATGAAGAAAGAGCTTCTAAAGGACTAATAATGCTACCTATCAGAGTGGGACCTGTTGTGAAAAACACATTTTGTCAGGTTCTAGATCGGGATCTTTCCTATAACATACTTTTGGGTCATCCATGGATTCATGATATGCAAGCTGTACCATCAACGTATCATCAATGCCTCAAGTTTCCATATGATGGACAAGAAATAACTATACAAGCTGATTACAATAGCACCCAAACTTGTTCAAATCTTCGAGCAACTCAAGACACCTTTGTGCCACATAATAGGGAGGCTCTTGTTATTTCTTCTTCTACTTTACAAGGCCAATTGCAAGAACTGACAAAGAATCTTGACACTAAACTAGATTTTAAAGACAAAGGGGTAGGCGAATATTTGCTATCTCTTTCTAGCTTACCTCCTTCTCCGAGGTCACATGGTCAACCAACCTTATCAAATCAAAAGATTGCAATAGCCTCTACGTCCCAAGCTTTTGTGCCAATCACAAAGTTTGATGGACAATTCATTAAAGCAAACACCACTGAGGAAGAAGCTGAAGATAGGGACATCCTAAGTTGGCTATACAAAGATGAAGATGAATCTCTCTTGCACATTAAGTTACCTACAGAACAATATGGTAAGGGGTACTGGGCTATGAAGGAAATGGTCCTATAGGAAAAAGAAGAGAAGGAATCGTGGAGCCAATTCAACCTATTTCAATACATTCAAATGATAAAACAGGATTGGGATATGGTAAGGATAAAGAAGAGCCAGTTTTACAGCAAGCACAACAAACTCATGAAGGAGGATCAATTTCAGATAAACCCCATGAATCAATTTTCCAATTGCAGAACAGTTCAAATACTAATTCTAATGAATATGAATGGGACACCATTTATAATGATGAATTTTGGAGAGACAAACAAGTTGATACCATACACAAATATGCACATGTTCTTATACAAGGAGAAGGTTCAAGCCCTCCACTTGATTATGTTTTACAAAGCGATCATGACTCAAGTGAGGATGATTCAGATTTTAACAAGATTGACAATCAACAGGAGAATACCATCATAGACCTTGTCTACCATGAAGATGGCAACCACATCATGACTTTGACAACTCAAGACCTTACCCAACCTAATGATCCTATACCTTTAGTTTATCTAGAACTTATTGATTGGGACAATGATGCACCTATCCATATCCCTACATTTCATGATGATGACATTATAAATTTCCTTTGTTCGTCTAATGAGGAAAACAATTGTTTCATCCAAGAATTTCATACTCACGATTTTGATGAGGGTGTCAAGTCTCTTAGCTACAAAATAAATGAAATAAAAGATGGATCTATTGGTGAAAACCAAAAAATGGCAATGGTAGATCGCAACAAGAGAAAAATAAAAAGTGAATTCGATAGCGAAAACCTTTCTAAGGTACTGAAGGATGAGAAACTTGACACTCTTCCCAAGCATTATCATGAAAGATCTTCTATTTTGATCAAACCAACGGAATCGATCAACATAAGTACAGCAGAGCAGCCAAAAATCTTGCAACTTGCAGCATCATTAATAGTTGAAGAAGTATTGAAATTCATGGAGTTCTTGAAGGAGAATCAAATCAACTTTGCTTGGTCATATGCTGATATGCCAGGGTTAGATCCTAATCTGATAATGCATCATTTATCTATAAACGCAGGGGCAAAACCTGTGAAGCAAAAACTCAGAAAAATGCATCCACATGTTGCATTATTGGTCAAAGAGGAATTAAAAAAGCTTTTAGATGTTGGATTCATTCAGCCTATTGATTATGCAGAATGGATTTCCAATATTGTACCTGTTTCAAAGCCAGATGGAAGGATTAGAGTTTGTACAAATTTCAGAGATTTAAACAAAGCTTGTCCCAAAGATGACTTTCCTTTGCCCAACATAGATATGATTGTTGATTTAACTGTTGGTCATGCAATGTATTCATTAATGGATGGATTTTTAGGATACAACTAGATAAAGGTTGCACCAGAAGATCAAGATAAAACAGCGTTCACCTGCCCTTGGGGTACCTATTGTTGGAATGTAATGCCATTTGGGTTAAAGAATGCAGGAGCCACTTATCAAAGAGCAATTGCAACAATTTTTCATGATATGATGCATACATTCATGGAAGATTACGTTGATGATTTACTTGCCAAATCTCATACATGAGGACATCTAGAAATCTTGTCAAAAATCTTTACCAGAATGGAGAATTTCAATGTTCGACTCAATCCAAAGAAATGTGTCTTCGGTGTTACATCTGGTAAACTCCTAGGATACATTGTTTCAGAAAAGGGCATAGAGGTATATCCAGAAAAAGTACAAGCTATAATGGACATGCCACCACCAAGAAATATTAGTCAGCTTCGATCATTGCAAGGATGACTACAGTCCATCAGAAGGTTTATAGCTCAACTAGCAGATAAAAGCTTACCATTTACACATTTATTGCATAAAAATGTCCCATTCAAATGGGAAGAAAAATGTGAAGCAGCATTCAATCAGATCAAGCAATATCTTATGAATCCACCAGTTTTAATTCCACCCATTCCAGGAAAGCCACTCATACTCTATATTTCAGCAACAGAAGTATCCTTGGGGGCATTACTAGCACAAGAGGATTCTACAGGCAAAGCAAGGGCCATATACTATATCAGTAGAACTTTAACAAGTCATGAATTAAACTACACTTTCATATAAAAAGCTTGCCTCTAAGTGGTGTTTGCCTCTTAAAAGTTTTGTCATTATATGTTGGCTCATACAGTTAAGCTGATAACCAAGATTGATCCACTAAAATACCTTTTAAGCAGAGCTACTTTAATAGGAAGACTTGCAAAATGGGTAATGATCTTAAGTGAGTTTGACATTCACTATGTAGATCGAAAAGCTATTAAAGGACAAGTCATTGCAGATCAGTTGGCTGAAGCACCTTTACAAGAAGAAAATCCAATGCACATTGAGTTTCCTGATGCAGATGTTTTCACAGTAACAATTCAGAAATCATGGGCATTGTACTTTGATGGATCCTACACGCAACAAGGCTTGGGGGCAGGAATTCTTTTTGTCACACCTGAAGGAGATAACATACCAAAAACATATCGGTTGATGTTTCCTTGCACAAATAACATAGCTGAATATGAGGCATTGCTTATAGGGATAAAAATAGCCTTGGAATGGCGGATTACAGAGCTGCAAGTCTATGGTGATTCACAACTTGTCATTAATCAAATTAATGATGATTATCAAACTAAAGATGATAAGTTGCTACCTTACAAGAACATGGTGGATGATTTCAAAAAGTATTTTGTGTCAATCAAGTTTTCACAAATCTCAAGGATTGATAATAAAGCTGCAGATGTAATGGCTACCATTGCTTCCTTGTTACAATTGTCAAAAGATCAAAAACGGTATGAATTCTTGGTGGAACAATTGTTTTCTCCCACCTATGATAATCCTGAGACCCAAGTCATATATCATTTAACCAATTCTGACTCACCTTTTTATGGCAAGACTTATACCTACCTGAAAGACAACATTTTACCTCTGGATTTATCCCAAAATCAAAAAAGGAATTTCATACGCCAATTGTCCCGTTATACCTTGATCGCTGACATCCTTTACCGATGTGGTCTTGATGGTACACTCCTTCGATGTCTTGAACATGACGAATCTGAAAAAGCCTTACAAGAGGTTCATGGTGGTATTTGTGGAACTCATTCAAGTGGTTTAACCTTAGCCAAGAAACTTGTTAGAATGGGATATTATTGGCCTACCATGGAGAAAGATTCTTTTACTTTTGTTAAGAAGTGTTCTAAATGCCAGATCCATGGGAATCTTATTCATGCACCTGCATAGGAACTGCAACCTTTCACTCCGACATGGCCTTTTTCTCAATGGGGATTAGATCTTGTTGGCAAAATTCATCCTTCATCATCAAATGGGCATAAATTCATTATCACAGCTACAGAGTATTTTACAAAATGGATTGAAGTTGTTCCTCTGACGATCGTGACCGGTAAACAAATCTCTTCATTCATCCTGAATTATATCATTTGTAGATATGGAATTCCAAATTCTATCATTACTGATAATGGGAGGCCTTTCAAAAATCAGGATGTTGATGAACTTTGTGAAAGATTTCACATCCAACACAGGTTCTCTACACCTTACTATCCACAAGGTAATGGTCAAGCGGAAGCTTCAAACAAAACAATCTTGAAGATCTTAAAGAAGACAGTAAATGCTACAGGTCGTGATTGGCATGTCCAATTAAATCCAGCTTTGTGGGCATACAAAACTAGTATTCGCACACCAATAGGAGCTACCCCATATGCCTTGGTCTATGGAGCAGAAGCAATCTTACCACTAGAGGTTGAAATACCTTCACTCCGAGTCTCACTCAAGGGACTGATAAATGATGAAGACTACAGAGTATCTCGCCTGCAAGAGTTAGAACTATTAGATGAAAGACGTCAACATGCAGCTAACCATTTGAAGGGTTATCAACAAGTTATGTCCCGTAGCTACAATCACAGAGTTAAATCACATACATTTCAAGTAGGTGACTTAGTCTTGAGGGAAAATCCACGTAATCAACAAGATAGGGAAAAGAAAGGAAAATTTGAACCAAACTGGCTTGGTCCATTTGTCATCATTGCAGCGTACGGTTCTGGGGCATATCAGTTATCTACGTCATAAGGGGATCTGTTTGAAGAGCCAATCAACAGCATTCATTTGAAGAAGTTCTATGTCAAAAAAAGTCCTAAAAAAATCAAAAAAATCGAAAAAGTCCTAAAAAATCAAAAAAATAGAAAAAGTCCTGAAAAAATCAAAAAAATCGGAAAAGTCCTAAAAAAATCAAAAAAATCATAAAAAGTCCTAAAAATCAAAAAATGAAAAGTCCTAAAAATCAAAAATTGAAAAAGTCTAAAAAATTAAAAAAATCGGAAAAAGTCCTGAAAAAATAAAAAAAATCAGAAAAATCCTAAAAAAGTGCAATAAAAACAAGTGGTGAAAACCTGGCAAACAGGCACTACTTGTAATCAAAATGGGCTCCTCCATCTATTAGCTTATGTCTTGCATTCACTTTCGGCATCATCCATTTATATCTATCATTTGTACATATCTTTCATATCCATCTCATATGATAGGAATCCTTATGTTTCATCATGGCTTGATGAAATTTGTACATATCCATAATCTTTAGGTTGTGTTTACACTGGGGGAAAAAAGCAACAAACATAGACCGAACAAGAGAAGGGCAACGAAACTTTTTGAACCTCACAAATAGACACAAGACAGTTTGCCAAAATGCAACAAACATTGCCGTATCAAATCAATCACAACATGCTTATTCAATGCCAATTGAAATCAAAACAACATGATCCAAAAAGAACATCTAAACAAAAATATCAATGTTGATAACCAAAGTTGGATGATATTAATCTGAATAATGTTTGAAATATTTTAAGCAAGATTTGAATGGTTGTTTGATTTTCTATCATATCTTTGGAGCAATTCGATGATGTATTGAACTAGAAAAGCAAGGAAGGACTATGATTTTTCTTTGTCTGTTGTTTGTGAGGAAATCATTAGTACTATGCAAATTGGTCGCGAGACATGCTCTACTATGTATCATTGATGACATTTCAGAATTTGCATGGGAAACGGGTTAACTCTTGTCTGTTTATGCAAGCAATACTTAGGTCATCTCGGTTCAATTATACCTAGATGTTTGTATTAACTTGCTATATCAAAAATCATGAAAGCAATACTCAGGTCATCACTGGTGTTAACATACCCTTTGATGCTTGTATTAACTTTCAACATTTCAATGCTCTATGATGACACAAAAAGCACAAATAAGCTCTCCAAATGGAAATATTGTACGAATGTCCTGCATGGTTAGTACAGATTGCATTCATGTTAGCATCTGCATTTTTGCATTTGTGGATTCTTTCAAAAGCTGGCAAAGTATCAAATATTTCATGTCTTCCCAATAAAATGACCGAGTACATTTTTACATTCACAAAAACATCATTTCATACATCATCTCATATATATTTGCATCAGAAATCATAAAAACAAAGCATAGATCATAATCATAAACATTCATAAGCATTCATAAATTGTATTATTCATCATATTCATATAATCATTCATCAATAGATTTCATTCATCTTCTAAATCATGCATACATATACATCATAAGCATAAAATTGAGAAACCATCATATCATAACACATCATGCATATATAGAAAATTGAACCATTCATCATAAATCATCGTTGCATTTCATATATCTTGAAAATGAATGCCAAAATATACAAAGATGTCAATTATGCATGATATAACATCATCAAAAATGAGATCATCTCAGGGTGTATACAAATGTCTAAACAGAGTATCACAAAAACATCATGTACAATGCACTAGGCAGTGCTATCCTCTGATGGAGCTGGTCTAGGACCTGTACCACCTGCCCCTAATAGACCTGCTCCACCTGTCCCTGTTGGCCCTCTTGGAGGTAATGGCTGTGTCACACCCCTGCTGGTAGTCCGAGAGTGACTATGAGTAGACCGCGACTGTGTATAACTCTCTCTCCGCTCACGTGGAACCGCATCATGATATCTGGTCCTATAGAACTCGGCCTCCCAGGTGGCTTTGGTCACCTCTCTCATCATGTCACCAGGCAAGGTACTCATTGTTACCCTCTGTAAGCTATTAGCCAAAGTGATGGCCTACTCACCCCGTTGTCTAGTTGTATCTCTCTCAGCAGTAACTATCCTCAACTATCCCTGAAGTTGTGTAATCAAGGCCTATGCCTGTGATAGCTGACTCTGTAAGCTCTGCACTGTACTCTACAAAGAAGATATCTGACCTGACACCACTGGATCTACTGCAGATGATCGATCTGTATGTCTCATATGTGGTCCACCTCTACCACCTCTCCTACCACCTCTACCACCTCTCCTACCATCCCTACTACCACCCCTACCACCACCGCTCCCACCATCACCCCCTCCTCCACTCTTCTCTTCATCACTATCTCCCTCTAACTCATCATCACTACCTCCACTCTCCTCATCATCATCACCTCCCTCTGAATCATCACCCTCTAAAGCTATCTCTCTCTGTCGTCTCTGACCACCTCTCTGTGGTCTTTGTATAGCAACCGGAGCAACAAGCTCATCAGGATCAAACAATCGTGGTGTAGGATGCTCTAACACATACTGACTATACTCTGGCATCGTCCTTGCATCAAGGACATCAACTCGATAATCCCACATCACCACTCCCAAACTAGTGAACTCTACCACCGCTGCCTCATAAGAAATCTGTGGACCCCACACTGTAATCTCTAGCTGTCACCATGCATAAATGGAAGAACCCATAGGCATACCTTGAATCCAACCAAACTGCCGACATACTCATCCAGCAAGAAATCTCTCAATAATCCACTAAGTACGCCCAATAAGATATCTGGACGTACAGACATAGGGCATCTCCCTCACATCCTCTGGCCATGCCTCACAATCTACATATGGCCACCAACATACTATATCAAGATCATCTAAGAGATGATGCCAATGATCCAATTTGCCCAGTCTCGGTTGAGCAATAATATCGCTATATCCCCATCTGTATGATTGACCGATAGGTCGTCGTCAACGGTCGCATAATGGAAAAATGCTCCCATGCCCATATCTGTAATAACGAACAGCCGACAGCAAAACTTTGGCCTCTACCATATACAATATGATGTAACTCATCATACAAATGAGCAAGCATGCATGATCCCCACGCATACCGTGTACCCTGCATCACCATCCTCTCCAGCACATGACCCCACCTAACTGCTAACCCCTTCGACCTATGGTCGGGGCACAAAACACCTCCAATGAAACTTTCCAGTATAGAAGGTAAGGGTGGATATGAATCTGCCATCTCGCCCCACGGGATGAAGTATCCAACAATTTGATCATCTCTGAAAATCCTCCTCAAAGCATCAGTGCCTCCAGCCTCTCGGCTATCAAAAACCACTATCTCACCCATCACTAGGATCCTCAAAATATGGTACACGTCCTCTGGCGTCACTGTAATCTCTCCGGTCGGTAAATGGAATGTGTTGGTATCACTATGCCACCGCTCTACGAGTGTTGTCAATAAAGCTCTGTTGAGGCGCACCTCAGGCATGTCAAGCATCGAAGTCAATCCACATGCCTCGATCACATCTCGATCTGATTGTAACAGTTGTGGAATCAGGCTCCATGTACTTGGGAATGTCTCTCGTGACTGAAAAACACTCAATCTCTCCTGTTGAAACATCATCATGACAAAGCAAAATCAATATCAAATCATCACAACTCATCAATCAAATCTGAATATCAAACTATTTATTTTTCATTTTCATGAAACCAAATAATCAAAATCATGTTTGTTTTTAACAACCTTAGAAGCAAACATATCAATCAAACTATTTGTTTTTCATCATTATGGAAAGTAGATAATCAAAATCATGTTTGTTTTTAACAACTTTAGAAGAAAAAATATCAATCAAACTATTTGTTTTTCATCATCATGGAAAGCAGATAATCAAAATCATGTTTGTTTTTAACAACTTTAGAAGCAAACATATCAATCAACTGTTTGTTTTTCATTTTCATGAAAGCAAATAATCAAAATCCTGTTTGTTTTTAACAACTTTAGAAGCAAACTTATCAATCCTATTTGTTTTTAACAACTTTAAAAACAAATTTATCAGCTATTATTCGTTTTCCAAAAACTTTGGGAACAAATTTATTAATCACAACATCCAATCATGGGCGCTACAAAAAGCCTCATAGGCGCTATAGAATCAAATGCGCTATAGAAATTATCAAGAGCACAATGAAAATAATTAAGGGTGCTAAAATATACTCTTTCAAAGTCAAAACATCGATGAACTTGCAACAAACAAAAAAATTTCAAAAAGCAGGAGTTTCACGGGGTACATACCGGAGGTCCATAGTGTGCTAGCCGTTGATATCATTGGATGCGCTTGAAACGGTGCTGGTGAATTGGAAGTGCCATAATTATCTCGCCAGAGCTCAAAATTTACAATTTTTACTAGGTTAAAATGGAAAATGACATTTTTAACCTATTTAAAAGCAAAATTGGGGCATTTTAGCACATTTTATCATAACAGGGGCAATTTAGTCATCCATTTTTCATCTCATATATTTTCATGTCAATTTCTTCACATCATCAAATTCGAACGATGAATCGACATCAGAAAAATCATAAAAATCATAAAAATCATAAAAAAAAATTAAAAAATCTACAAATTCAAAAAAATCACAAAAATCAAAATCTTATCGATTCATCGTTCGAGGGGGCATATATCTATCAACACTCGACAGTCAGCATCTGGGGCAAATTTCAAAATTCTTTGAAGCAATGTGTAAAACACGTCACTTCAAAGAGGGGCAAAATGTATACACCTAAAAATGGTCACATCACAATAGTCTGGTAATTAATTAAATATTTTTAATATTTAATTAAATCTCTGAATTCAATCTGCGTATAAATAAATTTAAATAATTTATTTATATTGTTCATTCTTTCATCTCGATTAAATAAATAAGTTTATTTAATCACTTTTCTTATATATTTCTTAATTAATTAAATAAACATTACGACTTATTTATATTAATTATCATATAATCTTGACTTGAATATTTTATTCAAATTTAGATTAAATATTCCTCTCTTTTAATTAAATTCTTCTAAAAATCCTTAACATTCAAAATACCATTCACAATTAAATATTCCAAATATTTAATTAATTCCTCTAATTCGATTCCAAGTATTCCATATTCTTCTAATATTCATTCACAATTAAATATCTCAAAATATTTAATTAATTCTTCTAAAGTCACATCATAATTAAATATTCCAAAATATTTTAAATCTTCTATAGTCTTAAAATCAAAAATCAAACTAACATAAATGAAATTAAATAAATTTATTTAATTAATTAATTTGCATTATCTTCAACAACCGTGAAACAAACTGCCAAAACAGAAAAATTAATTTCTCTGTTCCTGTGCAAGCTTGTTCCCGTGGGTTGCAGACAGGCTTCCATTCTTCTCTCCAACCTCCCAACATCTTCCATCTTCCTCTCAACCTCTCCATCTCTCACCATTCAAACTTACCAGACAACCTCACAGTCGTTGATCCTTGCCAGCCAGGATTTTGCCTGCAAAAAGCTATAAAAAGGACTACCGGGTCTTTGAAAATACAAAGAAGATTTCATATAGAGAAACTATAGCCAAATAGCTTTCAAGCATCCATAGCATAGTCTTATAGCATCCATAGTTTTTAGAATCATAGCATATCATGGCCAATCATCCACATAGTTTAGTTTCAATCCACAGCCCCTGTGCATATCCGTATCAACATTTTACTCCACAGCATATAGGATAGAGAAATACTATCATTTTGCATACTCATTTTGTAGGTTGTCATTCAGAGAAGCCTTGCTTACACAATTTGAGAGCAACAGCTTCAAAAGAATCACTGGAGATAGAAAAAATGGAACGGCTCTGAAGAATTCTTGTTTATTTAATTTCATTTCAATTTCTTCAGTTTAATGTTTCATTTGTGTGTTTTTGTTATTTCATTTTGATACTAACATTCTAACAACACATCACCAACAATTTTTTTCATACCAACATCATTTCTTTGAAACAATGCCATAAAAGGAATTGTCTCAAAGATGGGAAAAATATAGACCTAAAAATGACTAACATATTTCAATCTTTCCATTTTATCATTTTCTCAATATTTTTTCTATCTATATTAATTAAATATTTTTTATTTTTCTAATTAAGTCAATATTTCATGTTTTCATCTTTAATAATTTAACTATTTAATTATCTCATTTTTTCCTTATAGCTATAATAATTCAATTATTTGTAATTATTAAATTAATTTATCATTTTCCCTCCAACATTAATTTCAATTACTTTTTTTGGTCTATTATAATTAAATAATTTTCAAAAATTATTTAATTAGCTTAAACACCTTATTCTATAATTAAATAAATTAAAATAATTTATTTAATTACCTTTCCCTCGAAAATAAATAAAATTGATATTTTATTTATTTTTCCAACTATGCTTCTAAATTAAATAAATTTATTTAATTCTTTCAACTATTACACCTCATTAATCCAATCCATTTACTAATTTTATATTTTCTTATCTATTGATTCTTCTAATTAGTCTCCACTATTGATCAAATATCAAGTGAAACATATAAATAAAACCCTTCATTTGCACACTATCCCTAGTGATCATTACCTAGATATCCTCATCATTATCTAAAATATTCTTACAGCGTCAAGGTTTTGTAAAAAAATTCGATGTTGGCTTCTTGTTGTGTGGGAGTTGGAATTAGGTTCCTATGCCTAGAAGTGGCTCCACTTCTGAGGAGGGTGGAGGATAGTGGCAATGGTGATACATGCATGGGCTATTGGATTTGACAATACTAGTACCATAGGGTACACAATACCCTAAACCAAAAAAATATTGCCCTCCCCCTTTTTTATTTTGCTTTTTGATTTTTTGATTTTTTTAATTGCTTGAAGCTTTAAAAACTATAATTTTTTTACGTGATCATACCTATGAGCCGCAAGGAAATTTAATGCAATAGGGGGTTGTACAATCGTACAGAGGTCCTTGTTGCTTTTTTTTGGTAACTTTTCTAAATTTGATGAAATAACAGGTAATCTTAGGGTTTTTGGCAATTTTGGACTCAATGGTGATGCCCGTTTCACTCTAAGATGAGCCAATTTTTCCCTCAAGATTGGATCTCTCAAAATTTGGATAGGAAGTCATAGATCTAGTGCTCTTACCATTTTGGAGTTGATAGTGAATCCCACAGCTCCCTAAAATCACTTCCAACAAAAATGCCTATCACAAACAAGAGATCAAAGCAACTTTTTTTTATGCAACCAAGAGAGAAAGGGTTAATCTACATAAGCATCAAATATGCATTGAATAATGAATGTGAATACCTAGATGATTACAAAATACAATAATGAATGTTTATAAAAGCAAAAGTGTAAACCCTAGATGAGGATTTGATTAGATTGTGACATGTGTCCTAATCTCATGCAATGAGACAACTTGACCTATAAATAGCTCAATCTAATAATAAAAAAAGCACTCCTAATTTTAACTTAAGTGAATAAAGTAATAAGGGACCTATTAATTAATTATCAAGTGATGTCTTAATTACTCCAACATATCATATCTATCTATCATATTATCATGATGCTATCAGGATTATGCTACTTTGAAGAGCAACCCACATATCAAGCATTCAAGAAAATATCAAAGAAACAATGGAGAAAATCAAGGTCTTTGCTATGGTATAATTATTCATTATTTGATTCATGTATAGATTTTAAGATTTATTGAGTGATTGTTGAGTGTGAATTTGGCCTAATTTTGGACATAAATGTGTAGGTACAAGGTATCCCCCAATGTAGTTGTATTGGAGATGGTTGTTTTTGTTAAATAATACATGTTAACCTCTATCTCACTCAAATTGAGTGTGACATGAGTCTTGTAAATCCCTACATAAACATATGCCCAAATCAATGGTGATTATAGAACCTCCATGTTGTGTGAACCTATAAAGAATGTGTGAGTCCTTTGTATATGGTTACTTTATCTTATTTTATTGAATTTTAAATTATTTTGAAATACATGTTTGTTGTGTTTGCAAAATGTTCAATTCTCAAGTCAAAAGAGATAATATGTGTACCTAAATGGAAAAAGGTCTATTACACTATTTTATTTTTGGAAAAAGAAAATTAAGTGAATTTAATTATTCTTTAGAAATGAAATATTTTGCATATAGTAGCTTAAACTTGCATTACATGAAAACTTACTTTAGTTCCATTGAATTTTAGAAAATATTAAAATAAGTTTATATTAGATTTTCCTTATGATATTAATTACATTTATTTATCATTTTTGAAAATGTTTTTGATTAGGGGTAAAAAACAGGTTTTGATGGGATCCCAGAACCCAGTACAAGATTAAGCAGGATACAAATAAAATAGCTCATACACCAACAACAGCCTCACAACATCCTCTAAAAGATTAACAAGACTACACACACTACAACTTACAAACAAGAAAGGGCCTGAAACCCTTTCACAACCTAGTTTTATCCAAGACCAGAAAACCTATTAAGTACACAAAGATTCAACCTACATCTGCCAGGCATCAGCAAACCAGCCACTCATAGAAGACATCATAGAGCCAATAAAGATAACCAGCTTAATGGTGAAGGACACCATCAACCCCCTAATCAAAAATACCAACTCCAAAAATCTCGCCTCAGTAGGGGAGTTAGAGAGCACATCGGACCACTCAAGATAGAACCATCGATCTAACCAGGAATCCAACTCCAAATCCACCTCTAAATGTGGGAGCTCCCCTACATTAGAGAGAGTTTCATGAACAACAAGACCACTACCACCTAAAGACTCCAGCACCATCAACCTCCACCTCCATAGGAGAAGCATCCACCTCAACATGAACAAAAACTAAGGGAGCAAGAGACAAACACCTCCCAGCTCCACCTCCATAGGATCCGAGAAGAAGGTCAACATAGTAACTAAGCAAGCAGCCCTAACACCCTTTGACAACACCTGGTAAGAGATCAACACCCACCACCACTAAAATAAACCAATGAGCCAAAAGCTTAAACCATCCAGCCTGCAGCAAGAAGAGGGACTCTAGAGAAACCAAATCACCCATCAACATCTCCACACTGGCAACCACAAACCCTAGAAAAAGAAAAAGCTTCAAGGAACACCCGAGGATCAAAGAAACGACATCCAGGCACAACAGAAAACCCAAAAAAATCCCACAAGAGCTAGACAAAACACCTCTATCACAAGAGAAAATATACATGAAGGGAAGTAGAGGAACAAGACACAAAGGTCCCATCAAAAAGCAACAACCAACCATCATCTAAGACCCAACCAAGGGACCCCCTCCAACAGACTATAAATTCCCACCTCCCCTACTCCAAACACAAGGAGGAAGAGCCAATGAAAGAAAAACAAGAAAGCCCAGAAGACTAAGGAGGGAAAATAGAAGGGAACAACAGCCACCACTCACTAAGAAGCCACCCAAAAACAAAGTTGCAAGAGAAGCAACCCACAAGCAAGTAGGGAGACCAAAGAACTAGCAAATCTAAAGAGGAAACATCCATCCACCAAGTAGGGCCAAGACCCGATTGAGGGAACACCTTCCAATCCAGGCAAAATGAAAGAAAACCATGAGCCAAGTAGCAAAGGCTCTAGCAAGAAGCAACCAACACTAGATACCCTAGTGTCATTAGAGAAAGAGCCCACAAGGCGGCCCAAAGAACAAACCACTCCCTCAGAAGTAGAGGAAGCCCCCAAAAAAGCAACCTCAGAGATTTGCAACCAAACACAAAGCTCGAGCAACACTTCAGAGCCTTCTCTAGACCCTTAAACCACCCATCCAGGCAAGCGCAACAGCAAAGAATCTCCTAGCCACTAGCATTCCCCACCACCACAGACAAAAATCTTAGACCGGTCCAAGGCACTAAGCCAAGAAGAAAATTTGAGTGCCTCTCCTTCATCTTCATCATTAGCGTCAAACTCTCCCTCCTCCCCACCTTTAGTAGAATTCAAAAACCCACTGCTCCCATCGCTCCTGCTCTCCATCATATCATCTTTGAAAATGTTATTTCTATTCAAAAATAATAATTTTGAAATAAGAAAATAGAGAAAAAAATTATAAAGAGGAAAAGAAAGGTTAATTTTCACTTCACTTCAATCTTTTGGAAAAAAAAACCCTTTGTCTCTCTTTCTCTAAAAATGCATGTAAAATTGGAGATGCTTAGATTTGAATGGTGCTTGGGAATGGAATGGATGGGAGATTGGATTTTTAGGTTTATTGTTGAATGTGTATGCTCAAAAAAGATCTCTCTTCTTTTTTTAGCAAAAGGCTTAAAGCCTATATATATTATATTATATTAAAGTAAGATAATTACATAAGTTTTCCAGCCATCAAAAATTCTGGCAAGTTCATCAAGCAACAATTGATCAAAAACTAGTAACAACTAATATGGAGCTTACAGTTGATGAAAATAACAAAGCATGGTCCATACTAGCTTTTTTATATAGCATATTTACATGTGCAAAGCCATAAAAACTAGGAGGAGCCGAACAATTATGAAGCACAATTTTTAAACAAAAAGAAAAGACAACACTAAAATGGTTTCTTATTCTTCCATTCGATGGAAATCAACTGATTTTTCACTATGTTGCTCTTGTCTTTCCATTTCATACTAATTCAGTGGTTAAACTTGAGAGTTTGTCATCATATTTATGTCTAGAACTGACTAGTGTCTCAGGAGTCGATTCTCCATTAGAGGCTAGGGAGAAAGAATAGGTGCAGAACCTTGGAGGCAATCATGTGCTAGTAGGAAAGAGATTGCATGGAATTTCTCTTTAAAACTTGCTACTACATCCCCTCAATTTCATGGACATTCCATCTTAAAGCCCTATTCTAAAAACTAGGGTTATTCAATTCAAATTAAATCTTTATTGCATTATAGACTGAAACAAAGGGTATTTTATGAAGAAGAAAATGTCTAGGAAAAAGCCCACACATACTCTTGGCCTTTCTAGAAATCCTAGGCCTAAATACTCCTTAACAATACATTATTTTCTAAAAACACTTCTTTCACCACTTGCATTGCAACTTTTTGTATTGAATGAAAACATTGAAGCATATCTAGAAGATTTGATATAAAAATTGAAACAAGATTAGAGGGAAAGATCAACCTTTGTGCCTACGGGTGTAAAATTTATGCCCCAATTATGCATTTTATACTCTTCTAGACAATGGTTCATTACACCTTAAACACAAAGATCTCTCTTCTCCATTTTTTTCAAATTAATTTGGAAAGGTATTTTCTTTGTTTTTATGCATTTAAAATACATTTCTTTAATTGCCATGCCTATAATAGGCAAAGGAACATGGCTTTCCTTCTTATAGGGTTGATTTACATGAATTATTAAATTCATGTTACATTGTTTTTAAATTTTTAAAATGTAAGAGTAGACCCATGGTTATGGAACTTTTTTTGAAAATCCATGTTGTGTAATTGTGAGTGGAAATGAATGATGTTTTGCATTTTCTACACCTAGGGTATATTTAAAATTTTAAAATTGATACTTCATTTAGCAAATAAAAGTTTTCTTATCGTTCTTCCCTAATTTTGAAAAAGGAATATTAAAATTAGAACCTCAATTAAATATATTATTTTGCAAAATGAGTTGTCTCCTTTGGTAATTTTATGATTTTGCATCATTGGGAAATGTGCCATAAAATTTTGTAGTGTTTCCTACACCAAACAACAATTATATTATGTGTCATTAGACACTTAGGATGGAGGTATAGAGTAGGAAAGGAGTGGGATTCCATGGCTTGCTAAGATTGAGAGTTTAACCAAGTAAAAATATAAAAACATTGCGGTTAAATAAAACATGTGATTAAATAAGATAACTACACCATGTATTAATGTCTTTTAAGGATTTTAACTTTGATGCATAGAGAATTTAACAACTCTTGAAATTTGATCGATGTCATTAAATATCCTCATGTGAGGTAATATTTCTACTCAATATTGTACATAACTATCATAATAGTGTGTTAGCACTCCTTGGATTACTTCTAGGAACCTCACCATATTCATTCATCAACTATTGGATCCAATGTGTGTGGAGAAAATTTACATGTGTTTTTGGCTTATTGTAACCTCTTACATGAATGGTAATTGGAATTTATTTATGTGATGAATTTTGTTGGTGTGTAAACCTTTGTGAATGTATGCTAGATTTCCCTTACATATATTGATTTGTGTTCATTGAAGGTGTATACAACTAAAATCGGTCATCACCTTTAATTAATTAAATACTAGCTATTTGATTGATATTTCGACTACATATAAATAAATTCTCAATTTATTTATATTGTTCACCCTTCTCTAATTCTCCAAATCTAAAATCATCTTCTTCTAAATTAATTAAATAAACAAGGTTCCATAAACTTGTTTTATTTAATTAATCTTCACTAATCTTGATTAGGAATTTGAGCACATGTCTACAACTTTTTTTGCCACCTCACCAAGGTCACATAAAATTAAATAACTCTAACTTTTAATTAGAATTATCTTCCACCAATTTTGGAGTGCATGACTTATTCCTCACACACTTCCACCAATTTTGGAGCATATGGTCTTCTCTTCCCACACTTGAATCTTCCATCCAAATGGCATGTTTCCCATTGGTCAAGAGATTCTTCCATCCAAATGGCATGTTGTCTTTGGCCAAAGGGACAACATCTTGATTCTCTTCATCTTCACCATCCATTCTTCTTGTTCGGATCTAGATCGTTGATTATTGCCACCTCACTATATGCTTGGAAAAGTCTATAAATACAACCCTTGGGCATTGTATTTTGCATCCACATTTTGAATAGGGTTGTTATGCAGGTCTATCGTTGGAGATTTGGAGCATTTTGGAGTCTTATAGTTACATCTAACTTCATGTTTTGCTTTGCATTTATATCTTAGCTTTAAATCTTGCATCATAGTTGCATTTTATGTCCCATCTTACATCATAGTTGCATTTTAGATTAGTTCATTTTTAGTTTGCATTTTGAGCATATGTAGAATCATATATAGATCATTCTAGTTCAATACCATAGCATCCACCTCCACTTGTTCATTTATCATAAACATCATCTTCCACTCATCATAGCATTCATCATCATTGTTTGCATATAGTTTCATGTAGGCATTTAATTGGCTTGCATGTTGAATACTAATCTTGTTTCTTAAATGTCATTCTAATAGCCTTTGTGCACATAGAAATATGAGGGCCAAAAGGTTAAAAGAATCATTAAGAATAGAGGACAGTGAGACGTTCTTGAAAGATTTAGTTTGTTGCAAATTAGAATGACTTATTTGATTTGAATCTTTAATATAAATCGTTTCATTAAGGTTTGTGTTGATACTAACTTTACACATTTCGCACACACATAGAAGGTGTAAGGAACCATTATACATAAATTTTATCAAGCATTATTTTATGGTTATATTGTTGTGTGTGCTATATATTCTCTCTTATGTATTGATTGACATGAGTTGTGAAATTCTTGTTGTGTGCATTGAATTGGTGTAAGTGTTGTCATGTACTCCTTATTTGTGTGATTATGATTAGTACCCAATTTGATCATCTACTAGGATAGTGGGGTGGAGCTAAGGGTTCTACATGGTTAGGTGGCACTATACCACCATTGGGGCTAATTGTTTGACTTGGAGGATTCTCATTTGAGACCATGTTGGAATCTTATGGCATTATGTTTATTGTATCTCTCTTGTTGTTGTATTTTATAAACATTGTAACTAGGTCCTTGAGACCATTGTAATAAGAGTGTAGTTGTGCATTATTGTATCCTCTTATTTGGGTTATAATCCATCCATGTTTAGGATGAGACCCTTTAATTCTAATAATTATATGGTATCATTTTTTATATTTTCATACTTCATCTTGTTAGAGTGTTAGCATGATTTATTAGCATGTTTTCTTCAAATAATCAAATGTTGCATTTGTGATTATGGATGATTTTGTGTTAGATTACATTTTTCCAATATAGGTGGCAATGATCTCATCCTTATTTTTACCACATGTAAACAATAGTGTTGAATGTGCATGGAATTCCATATTGTTTTATCATACTTTCCTATGTAGAGGTGAATTTGGTTAGAGTAACTAGTTTCATATTTTGGTAAAATGAATATGTGACTAGAGTAGATGGATTTTATGATTGGTTTAAGGTAATTGAATTGAATCTTGGTATCCCTAGGGTGGTTGTACCTCTAGTTCATTTATCATTTGTATTACATAGATGTCTCCATGTGAGTAGGAGGATATTGTTGGTGGATGAGGAATTCTAACAAGTATTGTCAACATTCCTCATGTTCTTCCAAGAGTTTCAAGTGTTATTTGGAGTGTTGGACACTATTTTATGTTTGAATATTGTGCCTTTTATTAGGACATTTGGTCTAATTTGAGTTGGGTGTCCCTTGATTATGTCTAATTTCTCTAGCTCTTTTAGCATGTTAACTTTGTGCCACGTGATTATTCACATCCTTATTGTTGAGTACTTCTATCAAGAGTGTTGATTGGAGTCTTGAACAAGTTGAAACATTTTTCTTAGTTTCCAAAACTTGTTCAATCATTATTTCGATTCATTCTTGGTCCTAAAGTAATTTCTTGGTAGGATATTTGTCAATGAAGTAAGGAAATCAATTATGAGATATTTGTTCTAGAAAAAAATCATTTAAACACTTTTATAGGACTACAATGTAAGAATTGGAATTATTTGTAATTTTAGGAATACAACATAGAAATGGATTTATTGCATATTTTTGGAATTACACCATAATGTGCTAGATTCCTTCTTTCAAATTAAAGCCCCTCTAGTGTGTTGGACTTTATTTGGTACAATGTCATCCTCATATATACTTTTATTCTTGGGTCATCATACAACAATATTTTTCCAACCTTTTTTGAGAAATTTCTTAAAGAAAGGTGTTCTCCTTGGCCTATCAATTCTTCAAATTTTCTCACTTTATCAAAAAGTTTCATACCTAGATATTTATTCCCTCTTTTGCTTTATTAAAAATGTCTTTGCATTAAATTAACTAGTTATGATCCCAATTGATCGAGGCCTTGTACCTCAATTTATCCACCTCTTGTGTAGGCTTCTTCTTGTGCTTGGATGTTTATGTCATATCTAAATGGTGATGAGGTAGGTGCCACTCTTATCGCACTCCATGTGTTTTTGAGAGAATGAGGTTGTGGGCTAGTGCTTGATCATGATTATGGAGGAAGCTTCATACTCTCGTATGGTCATCATAGCAACTTCATTATAAAAATAGCGAGGTCTTTCACTTCATACCACCATGCTTGGTACATTAGTTATGTTATCTTGCATGTCATTGTGCTTATCATGACACATTGTGTGCATTTGAGTGCAATGTGACATGTAAATATTACACTTATAAACACACACAAAAGTTCATTTGATGTGTTGTTTAGGTGATGTTCAAGAAAAAATATTGGGGCATTATATTTTGTATCAAAGCACATGGTGTAGCATTGGGAGCTCTAGGTTTGAGCATGTGGGGGGTCTCAATGTGGTTGTGCATGTTGTGGTAAACATGCATTGTCCTCGATATGTTTTCCTTACATGTGGATATTTGAGGAATGAATTGTTAATGGGATTAGTTAGACCCATGTCCTTACCAAGAAGTCTCTTTTGTATGAATTGCCTTCTTGATGTCCTAAATGCTTGGCAATAATTCTTGCTTGTGTGAGTAATTGAGTGGCCTTTTTCGGGTCCTAATTATACAATTGTAACCACTTTTGATATTGTGATTGTGAAAACCTTTTAATGAAAAGGAATGTTGATGTTCTTAGAATTTTAGTTGAAGATTGTTAGCTCTCTTGTGAGTTATGCATTTTGTTTTGAAATTATTGTGCAACCTTGTGTTATCTACCCTTTTTGTATGTATATCTTATTGCAATAGTAGCATACCTTCTTACCAACTTTATCATATTGTAGAATTTTTAATTCCTCCCTTTCTTGGAAACTAGAAATGATTGTATGAAGTGCATATTGTATTAGTTTTCTTGAGTGTATTCCATGTATGAATTGACTATGTAGGTGAACAAATACTTTAAAATTGTTGATATCATTTGGGTAATACCTTAGGTCCCCAAATTGTATTCTTCCCTAGGATTCATGTGGAAACATATGTGTGCTATTGCATAATGATATTTGAAAGGTTAAAGAAAAATGGTTGTATTTAGGTGATATGTCTAGAGATTGTGTTGAATGTGTAGAGATAGTGAAATAATTAATGAATCTTGCTTCTTGTGACTCAATTTTATTTTCCTCTATTGCATAGTGTGTGTATTGGTTTGTAAAAATGAATTATACATTGAAATAATTATTGGGTTGACTAGGGCTACAATCCTCAACTACTTTTCCTTCCTTGTGGAGCATGACAAATATTATGACTTGTTCTATAGAAAACATGTTTGTGATTTTGTTCTTATGTAAAATTCCCCATAAAATGAAGCTAAAATTTGCACTCTTATTATGTGTTCATGTCTTTCTAGGATTTTTAATCATCATGTACTAGAATGTTTTTAGCATTGTCAAAATAGAATGTTAGGTAAGGGCTTAAGTCCCAACCAAATTCTTTCCCTTTTTATGCAACTATGTGTTTAAATATTATTATAGTAGGCATGTATTAACCACCTTTTAGTGAACCTTAATATGATGTTGAATGTTAATTACTCAATAATGTGTGTAGATGTGATGAGAAATAGTAGCGTGTGAGTCAAATTATGTCAACTTAATCTTCAATTGTTAAATATTTGCTAGTGTGTGATAACTAGCATAATTTCATTGAACTTTCCTTGAATGTGATATTTTGGTGAAATGTCATTCATGTGTATTTTGGTGAAATGTCATTCATGTGTATTTTGGTGAAATGTCATTCATGTGTCGAAAGGTACATTGTAGTGGATGCTTTAGGTATATTTCATATATTTAACCTTGTTATGATTTAATTTCATTATGATATGTGAGAAAATTTGTATAAATAAATAACCAATGAAGGGAACTTGAGTACTTGTGTTGTGTGTTCCTTTGGGTTGGTGTGCCTTAGGAAGTATTTCTAATTGGATAGAGTTATCAATTTTTGAAAGTATTCTTGTGTTGCAATGGTGTGATGAATCTTTACTTTCCGAATAACTTGAATTATGGTTAGCATTAGATAGGTAAAATTTATGATCTCATGCTTTATGACACGATTCAAGTCTTAGAAAACTCATTTTCTTGGTTTTTCTTGAGTATGTTATCTTATGAGCACCATTGATTTTAGAAATCTAGGTGTAGTGTAGGTTTTTAATTCCTTTCTTGTCACTAGAATTATCCATGTAGTGTATGTAATGTGTGCATTCTAAATTTTGATACTTTATTTCAGCTATTAATGAATTATATAATTGTTTGTAAAGGACCAACATTGATTTATTATCTCATTATGAGTTGTCTGGCCACCAAATTTTGATATTTATTATCTTGAGAATTTTATGGTCACACTTGATTCAGTATTGAAATTGATCTTTGTTCCACTTTAGTGTTATTTTTATTGTTGTGGTGGCCAAGTTAAAATAATAATTGTTGGTCATGTATCATGTAATTGTCTTATCTATCATTTCCAAGATGAACCTTTGGTGGATTTTATGAGGGAGTGGATTGTAGAGAATGCACTAGTTCATGATGTTGTGTTATTTGAACTAGGGTAGTGTGAATTTTTTGTTCTCTACTATGCAAGTTAATATTATATGAAGTGTTTGAAAGATATATGAATTGTGTTTGTAATCATATGGATCTCTTGTTATGAGTAAACTTGTTGGTTGGTGTGTATGGTATGCTTAAATATCAATAAATGATGTATATTTGAATTTGTGTATGAACTTAATTGTTATTCTCTATATATTTGAACATGAAGAGATTTGTTGAAATGCTTGCATGGATTAAATCTTTCTTTAAGTATAATATAGTAAGTGGTTGGGTGTTTTATTAGTCTATTAACTATGGTTGTTCATGCTCATATCATTATTGTATTTTCATATCATATTACCATGCTTCATAATATTCCAACACTAGTAGTGTATGATGTTGTGTTTTAGACACAAAGACCATGTTATTAAGTAACATGAAGGTGAACATCATGTAATTCAGAGATGAATTCCATAGATACACTTATGTTCCAACATAGTGTAGGTTTTTATGGTGTATTAGTAAGTGTATATGAACATATTAATTATAGTTGTTACATAATAATTATCTACATGTTCTTATTGTTTTATAATTTTTTTAAATCTAGTTATTGTAGGAGTTTGTCCTTGGTAGTTTGAAGGTTTCATGATGTGGTGCTAGATGTGATGCAATTCTTGTGTAGAATTTTCTATCTTGTATATTATTTTAAATATAGTTTAATTTATTTATTTTTTTAAAAATGGACCTAACACCTTATACATTCTAGTTATATATATAATTTTCTATTTTTTAAATTCCTCATGTGCAAGGGGATTGTGACCTACCAGCCATGACACCATTGGCTAGGGCCTAACAAGGGCTCGATGGGGGTTGACACACCCATTCTAATCCTAATAGTTGTCAACTACAAATACTCATAGGTACCAAAGCAATATATGGGTTTGCAGACCTTGTATCACCTTGACTCATATTTTTAGTTTTTACTAAAATGTGCAAGAAAATATTTTGAAATAATTTTTTATTTTTTATATTTTTAATTATGCACATTATGACTATGCAACCAAGAAAGGGGGGAATTTTTTTCTCTCCAAGCCTTGGTGGCAAAAATAGATTGAATTTTATGTCAATCTTCATCTCTTGGGCCTTCTAGATCCATTAATGAGGGCTATTTTGTTTTAGGAGGTCATTTCTAAAAATTTGTTAGGTCCCTAATATTCTATCTAATGTTATGACCCTAATATCATATATTCCTAAGAATAATATATATTCCTAAGTACATAATAAGATAAGAACTTGTGGCATGCTTAACCTTAATATTAGTTTTAGTTAATACCTTAAATAGTCTTTATTAAGATGAAGGGGTATGTCCCTACATAGTTAAGCCTATAAATAAAGGGGAGATGTTCCTCCTAAATCATCATAGATCATTAATTATTGAATTTTTATCATATTATTTGATTATTGGAGGTAACCCCCTTGAAGTGGTTTGCTATATTTCTGATTTTTTACAAATATTTCTAAGAAACATCATAACAATTGGTATTAGAGCTACAATTTGGGCCAACATTTTTGTTTCCACAATAACTTCCAAACCAATACAAATTTGAATTACATTTTTTGGGGGGTTTTGAGGTATGTATTAGATAGGCTCTCAAAAAAAATTCAAACTTTGAAGGTATGTTTTCTTAAAGTTATTGAGATTTTACTTTTCTCATTAATTTGCTCCATAGGTTGAAATATTTCGAATTTTCTTTAAAAAATTTACATTTTTGGAAAGCTTATAAAAATAGGTAGGGTTAGTTCTTTGTAATTTACTATTCAAAATAAAATAAATTCTTTAATTTAGTGGTCAAAGTTTAGTCAATTTTTTTCATTATTTTGCTTTACAAACTGTAATTTTTGGAAAAAATAAATTGAAATCTTATAAAAAATTAGGTAGGGTTAATTCTTTGTAAATTACCGTTAGACGTAAAATAATCTCCTTAATTTAGTGGTCAATTTTTTAGTCAAACCATACATTTGAAACCTAACTTAGTATATGTTCTAAATTTTTAAGGTTACAACCCGCACTAGATACTATCCTCCCTTAATTAATAAAGAGGAATCTATAGTTCAAAATAAAAATAAACTTGAATCCATGCCATCTTTCATACCAAAGGGCTCTTCTATGAATGTGGAAACCAATGACCATATTTATTGTCCGCCTCCAAAAATTTAGGGAATAATTCCACTAGATAGTGAAAAAGTAGTACACTTCATTAAGATAAATTATTTGAGCCATTCACAACATCCTTAAATGAGGGATTATGTAGGTTTGAAAAAGTAATACTATTAGAATTGAGGGGTTCAAAAAGCCACCAAGGTGGGTACAACACTAATAGACAAAATCAAGGAATAGGACAACCTTTTCAAGGTCCAAAATTAAACCTACCCAAAATAGATGTATGCAAGTTTGATGGTACAAATGTAACTTCAAGGATGTCTCATGGAACAATATTTTAAACTCCATAATATATCAAATGATGGAATGGTTGACATAGCTTCACTACATTGAGAATTTGAACCTTATCAATGGTACCAATGGATGATGTGTATTTCTTTTATTACAACCTTATAAACAAATTTCCCTTAAGAAACATTAAAACATGAAGCTCACACTTAAATTTTGTTGGAATATGAAGTCAATTTTATTGTTATTCCACCAATGACAGATAGTCGACATTGATAATGGGGGGTTCCAAGGGGGTTGTCATAGCCCCCTGGATGCCGAAGGCAACCACACCAAAGGTATTTTCAATGAAGGATTTTTTTGGGACTCTATTTTTGGTAGTTTTGACAAATGTTCGACATGTAGTTGTATGAGTCACACTTTCTATTTTTGAAAAGTTTTGTTCGAAAAGGACTCTATAACTCATATTTCTTATACTCTGTTGAAGTCATGTTTTCTATAACTTTTGAAGATTGTTGTAATTGTGAATTTCCTTGAGAAATAAAATACGAAAGATTTTTTCCTGTGGTCTTTACCTAGTATAATTTTACCAAGTTTTCCATGTAAATACTATGTTAAAGTTGTGTTTATTATTTTTCTCTATTTTCTACACTGGAAATTTTCTTACAATTGGTATCAGAGCAAAGGTTGTTTGTGCAAAAGTTGTGTTTTTTGAGAAGTAAACAATGATAGGAAGCACAATTACCATATTTGAGGTGCAAAAGTTTGATGGTTCTAGTTTTTCTTTATGGAAGCTAAAGATTCAAGCTTTGTTAAAGGATGGATGTGCCCTAGCTCTCAAAGGGGTAGCGTTAAAATGTGCAACCATGATCAAGGTGGATTGAAATGAATGAGATAGCATGGCTAGAGCAACAATATAATTATCTCTAGCAAATTTACTACTATTCAATGTTGTAAAGAAGAAAACTACACATGACTTATGGACTAAGCTTGAAAAGTTGTCTGAGATGAAGTCATTGGCAAATAAAATTCTATTACACAGGCAACTATATAATTCAAGAATGTGTGACAATTCATCTATCATTGATCATTTGAATGATTTCAACCACTAACAAGCAAGTTGGCTTCAATAGGGGTGAAAATTGAAGAGGATAAGGCATCAATTTTATTGTGCTCATTGCCTAAACCTTGGGATCAATTGGTTATGGCTCTTAGGAACTCAGCCCTGAGTGCAAAATTGGTCTTTGAAGATGTGGTGGTTGTTGTAATTTATGAAGATTCTAGGTGGAAGACATCTCACGGATCTTCTTCTAATGAAGCCCTAATTGCAAGAGGCAAAAATCAAGAAAGAGGAAATATAGAGCATGGACAAACTAGGTCCAAATCAAAGGAGCAAAAAAGAGTAAAATTCTAGAATTGTGGCAGAAATGGACATGCCAAAAAGGATTGCAAGTTGCCTAAAGTAAGCAAAGAAAATTCTACTTCGCAGGAATCTGATGCAAACATAGTAGAGGTTCAAACACAATTGGAAGATAAAGAGGTATTAACTGCTAACCTGAGAGACTCTTTACTTCATGTTTGGATTCTTGATTTTGGTGCCTCCTTTCACATGACTCCATACAGAGATCGGTTTTCTTCTTATCAATCATGTGATGGAGGTATGGTTTAAATGGGAAATGACAACCCATGTGAAGCTATTGGTGAAGGTGACATAAGAATCAAGATGTTTGATGGAATGATAAGGACTATTCAACATGTTAGACATGTACTAGGAATAAAGAAAAATTTGTTGTCACTTGGAATTTTTGATGAACAAGGTTACCGATTCAGTGGTGAAAATAGTTGTCTTAAGGTAACAAAGGGTGTGTTGGTTGTGCTAAAGGGAGAAAAAGTAGGCAATCTCTACTGGTTGGTTGGGGAAACTATCAGTGGAGAACCTGCAGTGGTGTCTGATGTAGAAATAGACTCAATATCAACCTGGAACCAATGACTAGGACATATGAGTGAAAGTGGTATCAAGGTACTACTAGATAGAAATCTTCTCCCAAGTGCCAAATGTAAAGATCTAAATTTTTCTGAACATTGTTTGTTTGGAAAACAAAATAGACCAAGTTTTTTTGGAAGTACTACTAGAAGTAAGGATGTTTTAGAATTAATTCATTCAGATACTTGGGAAGCTCTTGTCACATCTATTGCGGGCTCGTCATATTTTATTTCATTTATAGATGATTATTCTTGTAAGATGTGGATTTATCTTCTTAAGAAGAAGTTTGAAGTGTTTTCTTATTTTAAGAAGTATAAAGCTTTGGTAGAGAATCATAAGGGTAATATTATAAAATGTTTGAGAATAGACAACAGAGGATTTTTTTTTTTAGGAGAGTTTAACCAATTTTGTAGTGAGTTTGGTATTGCAAGGAAATTGCCGATTGTTAGGACACCACAACAAAATGGTGTTGTTGAATGCATGAACTGTATAATTATGGAGCGAGCCAGATGCATGTTGAGCACTACTAGTTTAGAGCAAAAATTTTGGGTAAAGGTTGTTTCTACAACCTGTTTCTTGATCAATAGATCACCCACTACAACTCTTGATAATAAAATCCCTGAAGATGTATGGACAAGTAAACCTGTTGATTATTCCTTTCTTCGTGTATTTGGTTTTGATGCTTATGCTCATATTCCTAAAGAGAATACAAATAAGTTGGATGTGAAGTCCACAAAGTGAATTTTTCTTGGCTATGTAGAAGGTACAAAGGGTATAGATTGTGGGATATTGTTGTCCACAAGGTTATAGTTAGTCGAAATGTTTATTTTAATGAAAAACCAATGCAAAAGGTAAAGAACAACAAAGTACAAAAGTTATTCCAATCGAGGTGGAAAGTTATGATGGTAATATGCAGGTACCAAATGAAAATCAACAAGGTGAACAACAACCAAATATGCCACAGGGTGATATATTACTCCTTGTAAGGAGATCCACTAGAGTATCCAAAGCACCTAAAAGGTACTTTCCTACTTGTAATTTTGCTTATGCATTACTAACTGATGTTGGTGAACCTATTTCATATTAGGAAGCTTGTGAATTTGAATGTGCAAGCAAGTGGAGAGTTGCCATGGAAGAGATGGAAGCTCTTCATAAGAACAAAACATGGTAGCTTGTACCATTGCCTAAGGGGTGAAAAGCTATTGGGAACAAGTGGGTCTTCAAATTGAAAAGGGACATAAATGATAATTTGGAGAGGTATAAAGCTTGATTCATGGCCAAGGGTTATGCACAAAAGTTTGGTATTGATTTTGATAAAAAAAATTCACCTATTGTATAGTTAAGTACTATTAGAGTTGTTTTAGCTCTAGTTGCTAGTCTTGATTAGGAGTTAGAAAAACTAGATGTAAAAATGACCTTCTTACATGGTGATCTCTTAGAGGAGATTTATATGCAACAACTAGAAGGTTTTGAGGAAAGAGACAAGGGTAATCTTGTTTGTAGGTTGAGAAAATCAGTATATGGTTTAAAATATACACCAAGGTGTTGGTACAAGCGGTTTGATTCCTTCATGATGAGTTTAGGTTTTAGCAAATGTGAGGCTGATCATTGTGCCTATTTTCATAGGTATGATGATGGTAGTTTTATTATTTTTCTTTTGTATGTTTCAATGATATGTTGGTAACATGCCCTAGTATGAATAAAATCATCCATTTGAAAGCTCAGTTTGTTAAGGAGTTTGAGATGAAGGACTTAGGAAAAGCAAATCAGATTCTTGGTATGAGGATACACAGAGACAACAATAATAGGAAAATATGGTTGTCACAGAAAAATTGTGTGGAGAAGATTCTACAATGCTTCAATATGCAAAATGCATAACCAATTAGTACTCCATTTCCTATTCATATTAAATTGTCTTCAAAATAGTGTCCTAGCACAAAACAGAGAAGACACAGATGTCTCATGTATCATACTTATCAATAGTTGGTAGTCTTATGTTTGTCATGGTGTGCACTAGACCAAACATTGCACAAGCAATAGGAGTAGTTAGTCGTTACATGGAAAATCCAAGTCCTAAGCATTGGATGTTTGTGAAGTGGATTCTTAGGTACTTGAGAGGCACTTTTGATGCTGTTATTTGTTACAGTGGGAGTAGTCTTTAGGTTAATGGGTATGTGGATGTAGATTTTGGTGGAGATAGAGATAAGAGAAAGTCCACTATAGGTTACGTTTTCTCCTTAATTGAAGGTTTTATTTGCTAGGTATCAAAGTTGTAGACAGTGGTGGAATTGTCTACTATTGAATTTGAATATATGGCAGCAATACAGGCTAGCAAGGAGGCAATTTGGCTTCATAGACTTTTGGGTGAATTATAGGTAAAGCAAGAAAACATGGTGTTGCATTGTGATATCCAAAGTGCTTTATACTGAGCATGGAACTCAACATATCATGCCAAAACAAAGCATATTGATATTCAATATCACTTTGTACGTGAGGTGGTGGAAGGAGGACAAATATCTTTGCCCAAGATACACATTGATATAAACCCAACATATATTTTGATGAAGCTTATTGGTAGAGAGAATTTCATCTGGTGCAGAACTTCTCTAGGCTTGTATGTTACTTGGTGATTAGCAACATAGGCATCAGTCTTCAGTATGAGGATTTATTCGCAAGAGAGAAATTTGACTTCAAGTGAGAGATTGTTGGAATATGAAGTCAATTTTATTGTTATTCCAGCAATGATGGATAATCGATATTGATATCTAGCTAGTGCTTTAGGTACGTGCCCGATGCAATCAAAGGCCTACTATACAACTAAAGGTTGTAATATTCTATCAAAGGTTGATGTGACAAGGGGTCCTAGGGGGGCTCCCCTAGATGATGAAGCCAACCACATCGAAGGTGTTTCTGACAAAGCCAAAAAAAAATTTGGGAATCTCTAGTTTTGGTAGTTTTGACAAATGTTCGACATGTAGTTGTACGAGTCACACTTTCTATTTTTGGAATTTTTTGTTCAACAAGGACTTTGTAACTCAGATTTCTTATACTCTATTGAAGTCATTTTTTTGTAACTTTTGAAGATTGTTGTAATTGTGAATTTCCTAAGAGATAAAATATAGAAGATATTTTCCTGTGGTTTTTTCCTAGAATAATTTTACCAAGTTTTCCACATAAATACTGTGTTAAAGTTGTGCTTATTATTTTTCTCTATTTTTTGCACTATAATTTTTCTTACAAATTTTATGGTCTCTATAAGCTTCTCCATTGAATAGGAAGTGTATCTTATAAGTTACAACTTCCACCCTCTTCCAAAATTCATCCTATCTTCCATGTCTCTTGTTTAAAGAAAGTAATAGGTAACAATATTCTAATCCAATTAGAATTGCTAGAGTTAGATGAAGAAGGAAAGTTTATTTTAGAACTTGAGAAAATTATTGATAAAAGAGTGAAACAATTACAAAATAGAGCTATCTATGAGTTCCTAATCAAGTGGAAGAATATGCCAAATGGGAAGATGAAAAATTCATACTAAAGCATCTAGATTTTTTTTTATTCATAAGGAGTGATATTGTATTATATTTTAAAAAAAGATTACATTTATGCCATACTGGTAAAAAGATACTAGACCCACCCAGACACCATACATTTAGCACAACAAACCCTAGTCCCTAGAAACCTTTACTTTCAGAGCACCACTACATTTTTTTTACAAAACTGTCACATAGGCCAAAGTATTCCATCCCACTATCAACTTTTACATAGAGCTTCCCATTGAAAAGCCAAACCTAACCTGGACCTTATAGCCATTACATCTTACAGAACAAAAAATAAAACTTGTAGATTATACATCATCGACTTCTTGCACATAGTTTATGAAATCATTCACCCACTATAAATCCTATACATGAACCAAATGGAGCGGTTTCTTCAAGAAATTTTCACCCACAACTACTCGTTCACGATGACCAAGCAAATCCACCTCGCTAAAGTCTAGGAGGAATGGGTAGAATTTTACTACTTCCCTAGGAATGTCCAATAATTCTAGGTCGTGGGGACAAGGCACTCCAACACCCATTATTGCAGCAGCCAACACCTCTTCAAGCTCACCTAGTAGGTTGGCCTTAAACATCTTGCAAGCCATAATTTTTACATCAACTTTTGAAATGCCCAAGTCCAAGAGTGAAGTGATGAACCTAGATGAAATATCAGTGTCAACATGATAATGCTCACCATTCTCTAGAAAAACCCTACCCAAAATCAACTTTGTGGCTCCAATAGAGAGAAAAAACATTTTCCAACAAAATTTGCTTAAGCTCGAGCTCATAAACATCTCCAAGGAAATCCATTTGATGCATAAGACTCACCAAGCATATGAGAGAGTCCATACCGCCATATGTAATGCACTTTGCAAACATAAACACTACAAATTTTGACCTCTTTACCATTAAAATCCAAGGCATATATGATGATTTAATGAAATGGAAGGAACCAACACACCCATATATCCTTATTGATCTCAGCCATGTAATTAACCATCGATTCTTGTGAATGGCCTTAGCTTTCCCACATGTGAGTCCTTTGAATAATGCAACTAGTGCCAAAAATTAATAAACCGATCCCATGATGCCAAATAGGCACCTTTGCTAGCTTGTTTAATGATTACCATATGTCCCATCCAAAATGTGATGATCCGAGAGGCCAACCTAGTTTAGTGATGGATGGGAATGATTTAGAAGAAATTATGTCTAAAACCATATGTCCACTACAACAAAAATTTATTACAATCATGGGTAGTCAAGTTTGAAACTAAGAGCCACATACAATTATGAAAACAATACCTGTGAAAATTCAAATCACAAGATTTTCACACCAACGATGTGGAAAGCCTGAAATCCCACCAAATGAACTGATTGAACTTTCAAAATTTCCCTTGAGCAATTTGCACTTGCATGACTATCTACACTCAAATAGACAACCAAATTCATACTTGAGTCAGGCATCAATGCCCACATTCCTTAAATGAATTACCATTAGCTCTCTTGTTTTCCAGATCATCTACTTCCCTATTCCCTTCCTTATATGTGTGGTTTAACATGAAGCTTTTGAGACTCACTAAGCACTGCATTACCACTTCCAGAATGTCTAGTTTCTAATGCTGAAGATTGTTGGACCTTAGGGAATTTATTACCAATGTTGAATCCCCTTCTATTACCACCTTGTCCATCTTAAGCTCATGGGGTAGATTGAGTCCTAGAAAAAGTGCTTGAAATTTCGTAGCATTATTAGTGCCAATTGGCAATGAGGCCACCATTTTACCTATCACTTTGCCATTCTAATCCTTTATTATGCATCCAACACCTGAGGCACCCAGATTACCCCGGGCAACCCTATCAAAGTTTAATTTATACCATCCATGGGTATTTAACGTTCTCCCTTGTAATTTGAGATTTTTTCCCCTTCCCTTATGAAGGGAGGAACCTTTAAACCATGCCATGAATTCCTCATTAAGGCATCCCATTCTATAAAAATCACATTCTTCAAATTCTAATAATTTTCTTTGCAATTCACCACTTCCACAATAGTTGCCTCCAACTTGTTCAACATCGAAGAGGCAGACATGTCCTCTTGAAAAATTATTTTATTCCTCTCTTTCCATACCTCCTAGATCAACAAGGGTGGGTTGACCACCCATAGAATGGAGAACAATGTAGATTTGTTAAGCGTAGGCCAAGAATGAAATAGACTCAAGATATCTCTTGGAAGAGCACTTTTCCATGCTAGTTTGACACACAACCATTGCCAACATTCTTGTGTTAAGGGGCAGTTCAATAAAAGATGATTTTCATTTTCTTCTTCTTTTTTACAAAGAATGCACCTAAACGGTCCATTATAACCCATTTTTAGAAATTTGTCCATAACTAGTATCCTATTTTGAGCTGCAACCCATATAAAGGATCCAACCTTGGGTAAACAATATTTACTCCTATAGAGTTTAACTGGAATTTGAGATGAGGCTTCCAAACCTTTTGAAAAGATTCTATAGCCATCCTTAACATTATACTCACCTAATTTTGCACCATGCCACCTTAGCCTATCTTTTCCTTCTCTTATGAAAGAACTTCTCTCTAACACCACAACCTCATTCACTTTACCCAATTCATTGGAGATTCCTAACTCTCTCACATCCTACCAATGCCATTGAGAGATCCTAGCAGTTGTAGATTCTTGAAGGTAATCTCTCACATGAAAGCCCCAAATTTGTTTAGTAGCCACCCTCACTTGATCCAATTTCATTCTCTTTTCCAATCTAGGGTATCCTCCCCAATAATCTTCCTAAAATAAGGCAGCTTTGTCATCCTTTATATCCCACGTTAAGTGATTCGTGATTAGATCCTTGAAACTTCTCAAAAAATTCCATATTCTTGACCCAATCGGAAGGGATCTTGACTTGAAAATGCTTGTATCCCCTTCATCTAAATACTTCACCTTCATTATCTTTACCCACTTTATATTCCTAGTTTGCATATAACTTCCATACAAGTTTTGCACCTAGAGCTTTATTCTAAAGAAGTAATTTTTTCAAACCTACTCCATCTACTTGCTTTGCCTTGCAAACTTTATTCCATTTGATGAGTGGATGCTTGTTTTGATCACCATTCACTTACCAAAATATTTTTTGCATTTTTTGATTAATTTTTGCACTTGCATCAACTGGAAAGGGAAAACATGGCATCATGTATGTAAGGCAGATATCACAACTTTCAACATTGTTATCCTACCAACCCATGAAATCCATCTTCCTTTCCAAGAGGCCAACCTATCCCCACCATTTCCACCAATGTTATGCAAAGTTTACCTGACCCTTGCCCTATTGCAAAAGGGAGACCAAAATATTTGCATGACATATAGATCCTTTTTTAAAGTTTAGAACTCTCAGAATGTGAGTTTCAATTCTTGGATCTGTGAAGAAGAAAAAAACTTTTGATTTTTCCTTACTTACCTCTTGTCCAAAGTTGTTGTGTAATCATCCAATATCCTCTTGTAACTTCATGCTTCTTTTACATGTGCTACCCCAAACAACATTGTGTCATCAACAAATTGGTGATGCATTATTGCAAGCAATTCCCTTGTGACTTGAATTTCAATCACTTTTCCCTCCACCGAAGCTTTACTTAGAGACCTTCCCAAAGCTTCCACCATTATTGTGAATAAGAAGGGAGATGATGGATCCCCCTTCCTTAAAACCCTTGAAGCCCCAAAAAAACCCTTTGAGGATCCATTGATGAGAATAAAAAATCTTGGCCTAACAACACAATTGAAAATCAAGTCCAACCACTTCTTATTGAACCCAAATGCTTCCAAAGCTTTGAATAGGAACCACCAATCAACCCTATTAGAAGCTTTTTTGATGTCCAATTTTATCACCATATTATGTTTCTTTAGTTTTTGTGTGGATTGAATGGCCTCCTCAACAATAATAACCCCATCTAATATCAACCTCACAGGCACAAACCCAATTCGTTCTTTTGATATATATTTGAGAGGACCTTCTTTAATTTGTTTGTTGTTTCCTTGGCCATTATTTTGTATATTGTGTTGTAGAGTGCTATTGTCCTGAATTCATCTGGATAACTTGGTTTTTCCTTTTTTGGTATCAAAGTTGTGAATGTATTTTTAATCTCTTCTAACACTTTACTTGAGCTCTGTAACAACCCCGATGTTCTTCACAGTAAAATTTCCCTTATTTTCACCTTAAATGAATAAATCATGACACCATGACATAGCAATAAAAATTTTTCTTCCCATAATGTAAATTACATGCATATTTGAAATAACACAAATTCCAATTAGTCATTGCATTCCAAAGTAATTTTACAAATCTTCCCAAAACATAGCTATCATATTGAATGAACTCAAATATATCATTCATGATTACATTCCTCCATGTGTAGACACTCAAAATATCTTGATCAACATCAAGCACATGATTCACTAACATTGATTCTTCCTTAATCATTTCTACACTAACCAATTAATTGAATAATCTTTATTTAATTAATTTAATTCCTCCTAAAATTGGATAATACACTTTATCAGATTGTTTCATCATATTATTCATTTAATTAAATAAATCAAGTTTATTTAATGAAATCTTGTGCAAAGAGTACAACACCCTCTTTCCTAACATATTCCACTATTTTCTGTGTATTATTGAGTTTTTTTAAGCCTTTAAAGGCTTGAAGTAGTATGCACCATTCAATCTACCAATTCATTTTTATCTAATAGTAGAGAGGGATTTAAGGCTTGACACAAGGAATTTCTCAAGGCAAAGCCCAAACACCACGAAACATCAATAGTGATGGGTCCCAAAAGTATTTTATGCCTTTAGTAAAGACATTTGGCAACATGTTCATTCCTCAATGAAAACAAAAAAAAATGGTCTAACAACTAATGTGTATCTTTGCTTCATGAGTTAAGACTTTGAATATGAATTTTTTTTTATCAATGTTAGCTATTGATGTAGAGCCAATTTTTAGCACTAAAGGGAGGAATTATTCATTACTAATGAGGCCTGATTTTCTTTCTTTATTAGTTTTTCTGACTCAACCTCCTAATAGTATGCCACATGGCATTCTCCTATGATTCAATAAAAAAGGTAGAGGTATTTCATTGAGAAGTAATGAGATGGATTTTTTTTATCATGTTAGCTTTGATCTAATGGGCAATAATGAATGAATTTTCTCAACAATTTTTAGCACAATAAGGCTCACTAACATAATTTTCAACCTAGAGTATTCAAAGGAGGATTGAAAGGCATTTGTTAGGTCATTTTGCATTCAAAAAACTTTCCCATGTCAATTTAACTAACTTTAGTTGTAGAATTTCAAATCACGTGGGAATTGGTCCACTTCATGAATTTCAAATTCAATAATGTTGCATGCACAACATTCTAGGTTACAACCACTCCTTTGGATACAAAATTCAAGGCATTCAATCAATCCTCTTTAGCTAATTATGAATTGCTTATGGTACATCATGAGTATCTAATGGAAGTTCTCCATCTATATTTCATCTTGAGTTTTGTGCTTCTTAAAGGTATCCTAACTTGGTTGACAAGGCATTCATTGCAATTATCTTCCTTAGTCATAGTCTATTTTCCATGATGCAACATTTAAAAAATATTTTTCCTCTATGCAATTCAAAATTTGAATCTTATATGTTTTGTGGGGAAATTTGATTAGTGTTTGGGGGGTTCTTCTATAAATAAAGGTCCATGTGCTCAATTGCTCCTAGATTTCTATTTGTATACATGATGTCAATGAGCATTAAATATAATTTAATTTCTTAGTGTCTTTGTTATCAAGCCCTAGA
Source organism: Sequoia sempervirens (assembly GCA_007258455.2). Taxonomy (NCBI): domain Eukaryota; kingdom Viridiplantae; phylum Streptophyta; class Pinopsida; order Cupressales; family Cupressaceae; genus Sequoia; species Sequoia sempervirens. Next base: position 109,349,350 of record VDFB02179234.1, read on the forward strand.
AAAACCTTTATGTACATTTGCTTAGAGGCATTTGAATTTTCATTATATGTAGCTATAAAAACATATTTTGAAGTATTCAATATAAGGAGTTGAGATATTTGGAATCCTATTTCTAATTATTTATTACCTAATGTATTTTATGATCACTCTTCAATTCAATTCATGTTGATTATTACTTAGTGTGTTTAATATATTTGTGAGAGGTTAACAAAGGAATGTCTATTTTGGTGCATTGTCTTTTGAGTATTAATAATTTGCTTTGTATATATGTCTCCTTTTTTCCTTGGATAGTTTTAGGCTTAGCTAGAATGGATAAGGGGTTCACCTTTCAATTTTGGAGGTTGCTTTGTTGGTTGGTTCCACATCTATAAGGTTTTCCATACTTTGATGCCTTCATAACACATGTTTTTGATAATATAAGCAACATTTACAATGTACCCTTATCACAAAATGCCACAAGGGAAAAAGTTCAACAATACATATTTAACAAAAAACTGACAATAAAAACAACAAACAAATAACAGAGAAACCAAAAAATCGCCAAAGGGAGTGGGCAGGAGCTAACCCCCATACCCCTACTTAGAAATGTTTTCCCATTCCTCCATGAGGAACTTGAAAACATCCTACTTGGCATGATTGGAGTTGGGATCAGTGGCGAGGTCATGTTTCTTTATCTCCTCCTGCAACATGGACACCAAAGTAACAACAAAGTGATGGATCACCTTAATAGTGAAGAAGGTGAGATGTTTCAACTTCCTTTCTAGCATGTTGACTCAAGCCAACAAAGCATTGCAATCATTAGCAATATCATGGTCGAGATGGCTAGTATCCTCCTTTCATGATGATTGGGAGAGGAGTTTGGGGTGGAGTCCTACATGTTGTAAGATGAGTTTGGGAATTAACATTATATATTGCAAAATTTCAAATTACAACATTTTTTATTGTTAGGATATATTTGGAGCCCAGGTATATTCAAGACCATGAATTCGTCCCAAATCTATGAACTTGTCCTTTGACTAGGAAATGATCTAATGTAACACTTTAATTAGCTCACTCAAAAAGAGGCATTGTTTCTAGGTCTAAAATTAAAGAAATTTCAAAATCTTATCCATTAGGAATCATACTTTGATATATTATTCGAAGTATCATCCTCTTCTACATTTAATTCCCTAACATAGGATTAAATTATTCTATCTTTGTAACCAAATCTCTTTAATCTAAGACAATTTATGCTTATGCGTATGCATTTTATTGGATTGGTCTAGATTTTTTCACTAGTAGACTTGGGTTAGGAACCTAGGGGCCACAAAAAGGCATGAAAGTGCAAGATTTTAGTAACCTAGAGTACACCAAATCTTGTAATTTTAAAGAGGTTTATTCCTCACAATTTTAACAACTAAATCAAAAGTTGACCCAAACATAATTTACTTCAAAATATGGGATCTTCAAGTCATTAGATGTATATTTCTAAAAAATATATGTTTTATTCTTCATCATCTCAATCTAGACTTGCTCCATAGGAGCTTAAGTTGAAACCTCCATCAAGATAATTGGATGTTTAACAATGTTTTTAGATCCTTCCAATATTATGTCTACCATTACCTTGACATGCTCTAAAATTGATAATTGAACTGCACCTTTGTGAAACAAAGAAACATACATAAATTAGAATTATTAAGAAAAATCACAATACCAAAATATCATTATTATTTTTTATTTAAGGGGTAAACACTTTTGACCTAGAGCTATGAACCGGTGAGGTCACAAACGGGGGACCTCATCCCCAATACAACCACTCAACAATACCACCCCAATGGGGTTTGAACCTTGGTGACAAGAACAACAATACCACCTTTAAACCATCACACCATGCCAATATTGGCAACTTCAAAATATTATTTTAATAGAGCTTTAAATGTGAAATATTTCTTATTTAACTAATATAAAATACATAAAAAATAATATCATTCTCTGTAATAACATCACCTCAAATTAAATTATACCTTTTTAAAAATAGGCAAATTGTTGTCTTGCCCTGATAACTCCCTTTCAATTAATATTAACAAAAAGATACAAAAGTGGACCTTGCTTAGTCCAAACAAAGGAAGAGAGTTCTCAACCCCTCAATTACAACTTGAAGTCTCTCCAATTGGGCAGGGGAAAAGAGAGTATTATTGTGAGACATGTAGAATGCATATGTAGACATGTTGTTTCTTGCTAGTCCTTCATGCATGAGTGTGATTTCTTGTTTCATTTCCTCATTTTTTTGGGAAATTTCAATGCATATTACATCCCCAACTAGGCTAGTTTTGGGGTCCTTGCTTAAGGTGGAAAGTGCATTCTTGGTCATTGCTTGGTATTTATTGTTGAAAATTTTCTCCATTGCTCTTTCCCCCACTTAAAGCTACTTAAGGCCTGCACAATATTATACAACAACCTCTCTAGTAGTTATGCATTGTGTGTGTGAACCCTCTACAACAAATTCCTACCAATCATTGCATCGATGCCTTCCTCATCTACCTTCAATTTGAGTTCAAAAGCTTCCTTCATTCAACTCTTTGAGTTCTCCTGTTTGTAGTCATAGTGAATGTTTGGGATTGTAGGCATGTTCACCATTCCAATGATGAATAAGAAACTAATGGTTGTTACTACTTTATAGCCAAAAAGTTAAACATGTGATCAACATTTCTCATTTAGGGCCATAATCCCAATTCAATCATTTGATATATTTCATGGCCTTTGATTTTAACTTTTTAGGATTGTCTTGTAGTGCTCAAGATGTGGAGATCGTTCTATAGTTTCTTAAAATTTTATGCAGTCACTTAGATGTCACCATTTGTAATCTATGAAAGTCAGCCCCTCTCTGCACTCAGTATTGTGTTTTAACTCATATTTTCCAAGTTGTTCATGATTTTCATCTTGTTCACAAGTTTTAAGGGACTATAAAAAAGATTGAGTCCTAGTCATCATCCTTTTTGATGTGCCACTATGTTGTTTGATTGATACCCAACTCACAGGAAGAATAATGATAACTGAGTATAATTTGTCTTGAAAAGTGTGTTAATGTCCACAAAGAATGCAATTGAGATTTAATAGTTGAAAAGTCAAATCCGTATGTTAAGATTTTTTTTTAAATATTTATAATAAACTTTCTTAAAAAAAAAATAACATAAAACAAAAAATGCACTTTACTTCTTTACAAATAAACCATGAGATCTATTAAAAAAACTCTAAAAGAAAAAAACAAAAAGAATAATTGTTATTTTTAACAAAATTTGGAAAAATTATTTAGGCTAAAGGTTAGATTAAATAGCATAAAAGAAAACTAGACCATCCAAATCAATAATTAAAAATAAAATAAAAATAGCCACAATAGATAAATCTAAAATCATATATATACAAGAAAGAGTTCAAGTGGAGTTTCATATATTATGAGGTTTAGCATTTGCAAGTTTGCTTTACAATATTTTTAAAATAAATTAATTAATAAAATAGAATTTTTGTATTGTGTTATATTATGATATTTTATTTTGGTTTACTTGTATAATTTTTGAGTTAGATTTATTAATTTATATTTTATGTGTAATTATTTTTTTCTATTAATTTTATCAATCTATAATTATATTTTCAAATAGTCACTTTTTATGAATGTTTTTTTTTTTTTAAAAAAGGGGTAAAAACTTTATTGAAACTCAGAAAGGAACATTACAAAGAAAGCAAAGGACCGAAGTCCCAAGAAACAACAAAAACAGAAGAATAGAGCACAACCAAAGTTAGCCAACTCCTAAACCAGCCCTATCCTTAGCAAGAACTCCCTCCAAATCATGGCAAAGCTCTAGAGGAATAAGCTCCCACTCCTCGATTCTCACCCATCGACACGCTTAGAGGCTCAGAGGCCCATTTTTCTAAGCAATCAACAGCCCTATTCCACTCCCGTGGAATATGAACAAAAGTCACCATTTCCATCAACGAACTAACCTGCAAAATTTGTTACACAATCATAGCCAATTGCCAACTGACCCCCACCACTTTTTGCTCAATGAGCAAATTGATCAAGACCTGGGAATCAGATTCACAAATAATCCTTTTCCACCCCAAATCATGCGCCCTCTCAAAGGCGTAGAGGATTTCCAAGCCTTCCACAATGTTGATAGTCTTCGGCCCCGCATGGATTGAGAAGAGGAAAACCACTGAACCTAAAGAATCCCTACCAATCCCCCCAATACTAGCAAGTCCCGGATTTCCCTTGGAAGAGCCATCAATATTAATCTTCAGAACTCCATCAGGAGGGGGCTGCCAACTACCAATCCTATGAATTTTTTGCTTCGCCTTCCACCCTCTCCTGACGCAAGCAGAGGTCACAGACAACCCCTGAATCCCCAATCTCTCCACCACCTCAGCATCCCTTTTCTCTAACGGAAAGCTCACAACACACTTAGCCTCCACCGTCTCCTGAATCATGCTCAAAATTCTCTACCAAACTTGATGCACAAACTTCTTCTCGCCACAAAAAATACGCCTATTTCGTTCCAACCAAATCTACCACAGCATAAAGATAGGCCCCACAAACCACACTTCCTGTAAGAAAGAAGTCATAGAGGGAGGCCTACCCACACTATTCCAAAAATCAATCAAGGAGGAAGCATGAACACAGGGGCTCTGCCAAACACCCCACCAAAAATGCCAAATATGGATAGCAAAAGGACAACAGAAAAACAAGTGAGAAGACTCCTCCTCGGCAGCCCCACACAAAACACAGACAGAAGGGCCATGGAAACCCCTCTTCCGAATATTGTCCTAAGTCAAACACTTATTCTAGGTCAACATCCAGACAAAACAATTACACTTTGGCCAGGAGAACTTGTTCCAGACCTTCTTCCACCACTGAACTTCCTCCCCATTCATCCTATGGGACAATAACACCTTATATCCAGAGGCCACAGTGTAGGAACCCAAAGGATTAGGAGACCAAGCAAGCACATCTTTCTCCCAGAGAGAACTACATCGATGATTGGAAAGAACACTTTGCAGCACAACACATTCCTCTTGCAGACCAACATCCGGCCAAACATCAGGAGACTTCCATCTAGCCACCTCAAGCTGCCCGCAAAAAGAGGATGATTTAAAGTCACTCACCTATGACCAACCAGCCTCAATAAACCTCTGGCAAAGATTCAATAAATTAGGGTACTGAGAGATGAGAGGAGGAGAGCCATCCTAGGAATAAGACCAGAACTGAACCTCGGTCCCCTGCTTACAAATCCAAAAAAAACCATCCTTAATAAGAGCAACCCCCATTTTGAGAGTCCCTCAAATCACCAAACCCTTCCCGACAAGGGGATAACGAGGAATATCATTCTGAGGAATTCCCAAAAAGTACTTTTGAGACAGAACTCTGGCCCAAATCTTATCCTGCTCAGTGTACCACTGCCAATACAGCTTCGCAGCCAACACCACCCCAGTCAAAGCCGACTGTCATAAGCCAAGACCCCCATATTGCTTCGGGCTACAAACAACTTCCCATCTAACTAGACTCCATTTAGAAGACATCAAACAACCAGCCCATAAAAACTGTCTAGCCATAGAATCAAACTCCTTAACAAAGCTCACAGGGGCAACCTAGAGCATGCATCTATAAATGGGAAAAGCCTGCACAACAGACTTGATTAACTGAACATGCCCAACAAAAGATAACCACCGATGAGTCCAATGATTAACTTTAACCCAAAATTTATCCAAAATATTCTTCCAAGACTCCCTAGGCAATCACCCATCTGAGATGGGGATACCAAGATAGGTCAAAGGAAGATTCCCAATTTGAAATCTCAAAGTCTGAGCAATCCGCTGTTGAATGGGGCCCAAAGTATTAAAAAAGAAGATGGAAGATTTATCTTCATTAATCAACTGTCCCAAGGCAATCAGGTAAACGTCCAACGCCCTATGAATATTAGAAGCTTCTCTCATTGTAGCCTTTCCCATGAGAGCAGTATCATCCACAAACTGCAGGTGCGACTATGGAGGCAAGTCACCACCCCACCACCAACCCTAGATTAGACCACCTTCCACATTTCTTCTAATCAATCTCCCCAAACCTTCAACAAAGAGAAGAAACAAATACAGAGAGAGGGAATCCCCTTGACGAAGCCCCCTAAATGCACCAAATAACTCAGAGTGCTCTCCATTAATAATCATACAGAAAGAAACTGAAGTAATGCAACTCATAACCCAATGAATCCAATCCTCCCCAAAACCAAAAACACTGAGAATCTTTCAAAGGAAAGACCATCTGACCCTGCCATAAGCCTTAGACATATCCAACTTAATGAACATCCCCTTTTCTTTGGAGTTGGCCATAGAATGAATGGCCTCAGTTGCAATAACAATCCCATCTAGAATTTTCCTTCCCGCCACAAAACCACTCTGCTCCTTAGAAATTAGCTCCTTAAGCCCCTTTTTTAACCTGTCAACAATTAACTTAGAGATAACTTTATAAATGACATTGCAAAGATAAATGGGACAGAATTGACTTAACCTATCAGCCCCATCACACTTGGGAATGAGGGCTAGAAAGGTAGAATTTAACGCCCTTAGCATCTGCTTGTTCTGCTGAGATTCCTGAACAACTGCCAAAAGGTCCAACTTGATAATATCCCAAAATTCTTGGAAAAACTCGACAGGGAATCCATCAGGACCAGGAGCTTTCCCTTTCTTCATCTGGAAAATAGTCCCCTCTAGCTCCTCCAGTGTGATATTACTCATAAGAAGCTCATTCAATTCTCTAGAGACCAGAGGGGGAATACAGGAAAGAACTTGGGCTTCTTCCAGAGAACCCCCCTGCGAATCCTCCCAAAAAAGAGAGGAAAAATAATGCACTGCCTCACTCGAGGTTTCAGGAAAGGAGGAGAGCTGCTCACCCCTATCATTCACCAGAACTGAAATAGAATTGCCTTGCCTCTTGGACTTCACTAAATTGAAGAAAAAAGCTATGTTTTTATCCCCCTCTTGAAGCCACTCTATCTGAGCTTTTTGTTTCCAATACAATTCCTCCCGCATCTCGCACTCCTCCAGAGCTTTCAAAGCCTGAGCCTCTTCTTGAAGCAAATCCTCGGTCACCCCACCCTCCCTTATCAATCTCGTGATACCATCCAATTCAGCCTGAGAAGCCGCCTTAGCATGAAAGATGTTCCCAAAGCAATGAAGATTCCACCGCTTGAGTTGATATTTCACATATTGAATAAGTTTAGCAAAGGTGTACATTGTCGTACCGAAAGCAGGTCTACCACTTCTCCACCAGTCAGCTACATAATCATACAAAGATTGGTCCTGTAACCACATGAGATAAAATCTAAAAGAAGGAGAACAAGGCACACGGCGTGACTCAATAGCTAGCTTGATAGGCCAATGGTCAAATCCTCTCCAATCCAAAATTTCAAAACAAGAAGACCACTGACCACCAATCCAATAGCAGGAAACCAAGAAGCGATCCAATCTCTCAACAATACAATTATCCCCAACCCTGCGATTGTTCCAAGTAAACTTACCATTATTGGGCTTCATATCCACTAAATTCAAAGCATCAATGTTATCACACAGGAGCAACACAGAGGGCTCCAGCCTCGTAGTACCACCACACTTTTCAACCAACTCAATGATAGCATTAAAATCTCCAGCTAGAATCCAGGGATGGAAAGGAGCCAAACTGCGAACAAACCAAATATGGGACCACAGAGACTGCTTACCCCTGAGATCAATGGGAGCATAGATATTAGAAAGGAGCAAAATCTCCCCGGTCTCAAAGCTCGAAACAATCATAGACACAATAGATTTAGAGGACAACCACCAAAGAGGACAGAGCTTCTGCGGGTTCCATAAACAAGCTATGCCCTCAAAAGACCCATGAGCACCAATGCACTGACACTCCCCATTCCTCCATAACTTAGGAGCCAAACTAAACATAGTATCCACTGATAGCTTGGTCTCCTATAGAAAAAGAATATTAGGACCATGTTTCCTAACCAAATCATCAACTGCTTTTTGTCGAGGACCGTTGTTCAAGCCCCTTACATTCCATGATAGAACAATCATTTCGAGGGGTTCAAAAAATGAGAATCTAGAGTCTTTACCGCCCCTGAATCCACCAAAGTCTCTCCTATCAACTTGATCTTTTCTAGATCCTTCTTTCTACCAAGTTTGGCATATTTCTTTGCCCCACCCTTCTTAAGATCTCTTTGTAAAAGGCCCAATTGAGGAGAAGGCTTGATGCTCTTAGCTGCAATCGGATTTACCATTCGTCCAAGAGAGGAAGAATCCCCACCACCTTTCGGTGCCTCAGCTGAAGGAACCGACACCTCCGAGACCACTAACTGTAGATCTGTATCCATGTGCAAATTATCTCCATGAGAAAGAACCAATGAAACACCAGAGATATTATCCACCGGAGCTGAACCGTCAACCTCTTGAACCAAACTCAACAACCTCGAGTTCACTTCCTACTGGCTAAGATCATCCAATACCTCAAACCTGTTAAAAGTATCATCATCCTGTCTTTCCTTTAAGGTCCTCTTCTAACCTCGGCTCATGTTACGAGCCTTAACCTGAACAAAACCATCTGCACCAACCACCTCACCAAAGGCAAGGCCCTTCCCCTTATCAGCCGCAGGGGGGTTGCGAGGAGGTTGTGCAGGTTGAGACTCCACAGGCTTATATCTTGGACATCTACACTGCAAATGACCATATTCATGATATAGACGACAACGAAAAGGAAGAGTCTCATAATCCAATTGTTGCACCCAAGAGAAGGATCCCGCACACATATCCACAGCATCGGGCAAAGGCTTACTAAGATCAATTTCAACACAAATACTAGTAAAAGTCATTACCTTTTTACCCAAGGTTTACAACGAAGACCCAACAGGTTTTCCAAGCAGCGAAGCCAATAGGTGCAAAGCATCCTCTTGAAATCACTCCACCGGAAACCAAGGCAAACAAACCCACACTGGGACACGATTTGGCAACTCCTTCGAGGGGATAAAGCCAACATGCCATGGTTTGATAAACAACCCCACCTGGTTATGGAAATAAGGACCACCCTCAAAGATCGTAGTGTGATCAACCATGCAATTAAAGGTTACCATAAAGTAACTATTGGCCAACAATATGATCTCCATTTGTCCCTCTGGTGCCCAAGTCCTCTAGGCCCAAGATTCCAAAAACTGAAGTGAAACCCTCATCCCCAAAAATTTACAAAGTAATGAGTGGTTCGTATAATTTACAACATCTTCAACAATCATTTCAGGTGGGATCACCTATTTAGGCCTCTCCTTGCAATGCTTGAGACAACTGTTAATCTTCTTGAGCCTCACACCATTAGACGACCCCACACCCACAAACCCTGAATCCGAAGCAAATAAATTATTATTAAAAGACTTCATGCCTTGAGTCAGAGACTTCGAGCCTATCGTTGTGCAAAATTCCATGTCAGGAGACACCCCAGATGTCTCACCCTTCGAAAAGGCCATCAAGCCCTAGACGGGTATGCAAAAAAGCCAAATGGTATTGGGTGGGGGGAACCCACACCACTCCCCCGAACTACGCCCGACACAAACACCCACTGCATGAGCCCACCCACACCCACACCAAGCAAGGAGAGTGAACACCACACAGAGAAAACAACAACGTGCTTTCTACACCCCGCGCACCCTATAACTTCAACCCACTTTGACAAGAACCAAGCATGCACGTGCATGCATCACCGTAGAAGCCCTACAAACAGACCCACAACATAGGGTGTCAAAGAGACCTCGAGCGCACAAAGAAATGCAGACCCAAACAAACGTTGACTGCACACCCCCGGAAGCAAAACAGACTACTAAAAAAAGAGACAACCCCCCTGAAAGTAGAAAAAGACCACACCCAGACAACATAGGAACATAAGAAGACCAGTCACGAGGTAGGGCTCGGATGCCCTAGCTCGGCCCATGAAGTTGCAGATCCGAACACCATCTCCATCCTGCAAGATCACCAAGTCACTTTTTATGAATGTAAATAGGTCGTAAAATATAATATTTTATGAAGGTTTTACAAATGAGGTAGTAAATTAAAATAATTTGGTTTTGAAGGAAATTTCGTTATTAAGTATATTTGAATCAGAGCGGTATTAGAATAATGATTCAAGTGTTTTATGCACTATTCATAGTCATAAGAGATGGGTTCACATGAAACATTACATATAAAACATCATAATCTTTATTAAGAGTAAATATTTGGATTAAAATAGAATAAATACACGTCTTTACACCTTGTTTTATACATATACTATGATTTTTTTAGGTGTTTTAAATTTATTCATCACTTTTACAAAAGAATAGGGTTGGTTAGATGAATGAATAAGAATTTATAAAATTCTCATTTTTTTGTTATGCTCATTTTTGTGGTTGTAGAATCAATTTTATGAGTGCAAATTTGAATTGGACTTGCTAATATAATCTCTACCAGTGGATATGATCTCTACTAATTAAAAAAAATTGCTATTGTTATACGACTTTTTCTTCAAGAGAAAAGAAAGTTATGAATTAATCCTTTAGAATTAAAATTGAGATATAGAAATAGAGAGTATTATGATCCTTTGGTTAAGATAGATATTAACAAAGAATATTATTAAAATCCTTTTAAAAAGGGAGGAATAAATGTATGTATTTTAAATAATTAAAAGACAACCTTTGTAACAGTGTGCAATGATTTGAAAACAAGCCCTCAAGGCTTATATAAAGCATTTATGTGAGACTTGGAAGGGGCACACATAGTGTGTCCAACTCAAGGTACAAAGTACACTTGGGATTGTCCTGGCCAGGGCTTTGTGCTTATTGAGCGATTACTTTGGAGAATGTTGTGTTGTACATGTTGAATAATTACTCTCAGAGTATGTTGTACATGTTGAGTGATTACTTTAGCACATGCTATATTATGCATGTTGAGTGGCTACTCTAGACCATGCTATGCATGTTGAATGATTCCTCTGGAGCATTTTATATGTGGATATTGAATAATTACTTTGGATCATGTAGTGTTAATCAATTTATACATACTAAGCTTTAAATAAGAATGATTTTTCTTGGAGTGTGCCCTAACTATGAGAGCCAAAACAACTAAAATATTTTTAAGGCGAAAGTGGTCTTTCTAAGTGCATGATTCAGATAAGTATTGAAAACCATTAATGTGAAAAAATATTGGGAATATTAAATATAATTTTGATGTTAATTTGGCTGAATTATGTGATTGTGTAATTCAATTTATTATGTTATTTTTTTGGTAGCTCAGAGGTGTCTAGCTCAACACTTGCGATTCACAATTCAATAGGTCGATCTAACTAATCCTTTGGGCCACATGATTACCCAAGGATGCCCCACTCCTAATGCAACTAGTTGAATTAGGTTTCAAACCTGCGTTGATTGTTTGTACCTTTCAACAATTGAACCAACTGGTCTATGCCTGGGGCTCAATTTATTGTGTTAATTATTTACTTTAGAATTCTATTAAACTATCTATATTGTAATTCACATTTGTTATTTACATCTAATTTGATAACATACATATTTGAAATTATCTTCTCTAATATTTACTATATTAAATCCACTTCAAATGCTTAAACAACTTTGAGAGAAAAATGACATTATAGTTATTTGCTCGCCTTGAAATATTTGTTTGTTATTCTATAAAAAATGGTTCTTATATTTTTTGGTTTGTACATGGTGAGGATAACTACTCCCTTATATCAAATCTTGGAAGAGATTTGAAGTCAATTATTTTTTAACAAGATCAAGGAAAACAAACAATTGTGCATGCGTGTCTTAGGATGGTAAAGCAACGTTGATTATTTTAGGTCCGTGATGTGTGCTAGGAGGTGTTCAAATCATGTGTTTGCTAGATGTCTTAAATGAATAAGGGATTGTTCTTAAATACCACATTCTAGAATGCAATTTAGCTAGTTTGTACTTCAAATCAACTTATAATTGTTAATTTGAGGGAAAATAAGATACTCGCATTTAAATTTTACTTTTGAAACAAAGAGATCAATTCTATAAAAAATATGATCCAAGATAAGAAATGAATAATAAAAAAATCAAATTTAAATTCTTAAAATAAGTATGATGATAACAAAATCAATGATCAATATATTTACCAAGTTCTACACTATTTAATAAAAAATCTAATTTAGATTTTCAAAATAAATACTGATAAAAAGAAAACCCATAACTTAAATATTTACAACTTCCACACAAAAGTTTATCATTTAATAAGACAAATAAAAGTGAATCTTAATTTGAATGGATAAAAAGAATGGGATTAAAATAAGTTTTAACTTAGAATGGGATTAAAATTAAGGAACAAACGGCGGCAAGTATCACTTTATTTTAATTAATTAAAAAAAAAAAAAAAGGGAGAAAAACTTGGGGAGTTTCGAAACCCTTACATGAAGGCTCTTTGTTGAAGCAAACCCCCCTGGATTCGATGTCGAGATCGATGGCCGAACATTAGCTTTGCCTCTGAAATCGCCCAAAAAAAAAATCAAAATCAAAATCAATCATGTAACACAAAGAGCAGCAAAAAACTTGATTAAATCATATAATCTGTATTCAAAACGGTGTAGAGAATCACCATTGCCATGGAAAATATTTGACAGAGTTTTACCTTACTTTTCACTGGTTTTAGTGATGGACGCCATCGTAGCTGCTGCGTTGAACGAAATTTCTGCCCGGGGAGAGCAGGGGTGTTTGTTGCAGCATCTATGGAGCGGCCTTCAGAGAGCTGCAGCTTCTGCAGGTTTACATTTATGCGATGAAGTGAAGCAGACGATATGGCAGGCTCTTCTGAAGGTCCCAGGGCTTAGCTTTGGAGCTCCGGGATCGTCAATGGATCGTATATTTCCTAATTCGCACCCTTCCATACAGTCCGTGGAGGGCGCAGAGCGGCTTGGCCTTAACATTGTGGCGCCTGCGCATTTGAGAGATAGCTGCGTTGGTCTCTACGATTTGAAGTTCTCGGACGCCGGTCTTTCTGCCGATCAGAGATTTGCTCTGGAGCGATTGGCCACAGCCAGGTCGGTTTTGCTAAGATTCATCTTTTTTTCCTCTCTATATATATTGTACTTGAGTAGCCTCGTATTAAAATATCACGACCTGTTTGCTTCTTCGCATTGCTGTCTTGACTTTACTTAACAAAATTTAGTATTGAATTGTCAATGAAAACTTATTTGATTGTTTGTTTGCGTTTCATGTAGTTTTCAACTCAGTGAGAGACTGTTGAAATCTTAAACATATAAATATCACAACCATCTCAATTCCTCTCAGAATAATTTAGCATAAAATTGTCACTCAAAACTTATATGAATGTTTGTTTGCATCTCAATTTTGAACTTAGCCAGAAAGTGACAAAACCTTCAATAATTGTATATCACAACTATTTTGATACTGTTCAGGATAATTTAGTTTTAAATTCTCACTGAAAACTTGATTCGATGTTTTTTGCATTTCAAGATGTTTCGAACTTAAAAAGGTTTAAAACCTTAAATATTTAAAATATCACAACTGTCTCGAATCTTTTCAGAGTAATTTAGCTTTAAATTGTCACTGGAAACTTAATTGGATGTTTGTTTTCATTTCAAGATGTTTTTAGCTCAGTCAGAAAGTGTCGAAATTTAAATATTTAAATACCACAAGCTGCTTGCTCCCCTTTGTACACCTGTGTGGAATCCACTTGGCGTGATTTAGCCTTTAAGTTGTCACAGAAAATTTGTCTGAATGTTTGTTTGCAATTTGCATTATAAGACGGTTCAAAGTTGCCAATGCAAGAGCAAGTGTTTCATCTTCCATATTGGTTCTTTTTTCCTTCCGTGGCATTGCATTTACATAATTTTGCACACGGCTGGAAAGATAGGAAGAAGAAAGAAGAAATGATAGGTAGACATTCATCTCTTTCAAGGGAATACCATGCTTGGAATTTTCAATTAATAAATTCCGTTACAATTCTAAATCTTTTGTATGTCTCAGTCATAAACGCCATTTCTACTTCTGAATTCTTATATAATATTTATTTCTTTATTTAAAGAATTTGAATTCTAGTAATTAAAGTGTTGTCCACTGGATATTTCCTAGCATCTAATCAATCAATCTATCATCCACAAATATCAGAGGTGAGCCATAGTAATTCCAATTCACCACTTTGAAGGTGTCATATATGATGAAAATAGTAAAAAATTATCAATTTTTTCTACTACAAGCTAATTGCTAGATTGAGAATTTGCCCCTGTCCTTAAAGTTATCTAGAATTCTTATCGATACTATCAATCTTCAGCAGTGCATTTCAACTCTGTAGCATAAGATCTTAAGCAATGCCACGTATGCAGATTCTACACTATTGTTTAGTGAAAGAGAGGGGGTAAAGTCAATCTTTTGTAATCTGACATCATTTTTCACGTGAACAACTAAGTATATACTATATTATCTTGCAACAGAGAAAAACCATCAAATGCACCCTTGAATTGATAGGGATCAATTTTAAGCTGAAAAGCCTTGATCACAAGTTGTCATATAGCAGAATTTCCCACACTCTTGTCTCACAGACCGATGAAAAGCAAGTCACAATTCTAGTCTGCCCAGAAGGATTTCATATACCATATTATAAGCATTACGTGAATCTGTAATTCAATATTCAAATAGAGAATAAGCTACAATATTTCTAATATAGTCATCATCCAATGCAAAGTTATTTTAACACGGGGATATTTATAACTTTGACATTCATTTTATAGTAATAATACCAATCCATATAGCTCATAACATCATCTGTCTTTGGCAGATTCACTCCCAACTCATTATAAGAGTGCAAAAATAATGTCTAACTACAACCCAACAACAACTAACAAGCATAATTTGACATGAGCTGATTGCCATCAGCAGTAAATTCAAACCAGTGGTTGGCTTTCATTGCTAGGCTTATACTTAGTGAAGTGTTAATAAACGTGTAGCATTGTAGAATAACTATAGACAAAATTAAATCTAGAATATTTTAGGACTCTAAGGATTAACCAATAATAGACTGAAAAAGTCCTTACGCATGGCACACCCAGCACACAAAACATGGCTTCATGCAAAATTCAAATAAGTGAGTATGTTTGTGATACTTGCTTCTCCTCTATTCATTGTTGGTGTTTGGTGAGATTCGTTGCGGGTGTGTACCTGATATACACACCCATCAATTCCTTAGCCATTAGACTTTACAAAAGAAAATGTAATAAGTTAACTATTCGATAAATCAAATAACATCAACTGAAATGAACAAGATAATAAGGTTAAAAACTTAAAAGTGGATATTACAACAACTCTATGAAATAATTTTTTTTACATCACTCTAATCTCTCTTTGATACAGATTGGATCTGTTAACTTCATGCACCTATGCTAGAGCAAGTCAAGATTTTGAGCGAAAGCTGCATCAATCATTAGAAGTTTGTAAATCAGTTACGTTAAAGTCTGCATATGGGCTTTTAGCGTCTTAAGTTTTTGGAATTTTTATGGTAATAGTAATACTGATAAATGTAGAGATTTTGAACATTAGTCAGGAGAGTCTACTTATGTGATATAAGGTTTTAGATTTTTAGATTTTTTTTTGGCTTGATCAATGAGGGAATGGTTCTCACCCATACATTAGGAAAAACAATGATCCAATTTACAAATCTTGAGAATCTACAAAAATCACCTCCCGTGAACTGATTAAAAGCAGGAACGAAGCAACTCAAAACAATACAGAAAACTTATGAAGCATCAAAAACCAATTCAAAACTGATGAGACATCTACAACCAATTCAACCCACACCTCGACCAAAACATTTCAGAAAAAGACTATGTAGAATCATGTCTGAGCAGATAGCAGCTTTCTCCTCTTTCGGGAAAGATGGGCCTCCATTGTCCACTGAATCACAGGCTTTAGCTCACAACCTCTCAGCTTCAGATCTTGTCCCTTGATTCTTAACAAAACATCCACAATTGAGTTTAGTCTTCTTACTAACAGATTGTGAAATAGTTAAAATATCCTTTGAGATTAAATGGTCATTCTCAGCCTGTAATGTCCCCTCTTGAAACATTAAACGAAGACAAACCCAAGCGCCCATCATACAAATAAGAGGGACATAATGTCACAAAAAGGAGCTGTAATGTCCCCAACTCAAATCAAGATGATTAGCAGCAGATTAGCTGTCCTTTCCTTGGTTTACCCAAGAGGAAGAGGATGTAGAGCATCATTGGGTAAGAAATGAAGTCTTTGGCTTGTACTTAATTCTAATTTTATGTTGAGTGCACATCTTTTGATGCAACTTAAGTGAACTTAAGTTATTTTAAGGAACTTAAGTTATTTTTATGTTGGGCACATCTTTTTAGGCAACTTAAAGTGATGCCTAGCCAAGGGACTTAAGTTGTCCCCTTTTTATTGTTAGTTTTATGATCAGAAATTAAATAAGCAGATATAGAGCAATTTTAAACAATTTGACACAGCATATACCCTAGGAAAACCCTCCAACTTGAGGGAGAAAAACCCAGCAACAATATATCACTTATATATTTTTGAATAATAACCAGCAATGTGCTTTACAATAAGGCCAATCACAAGGCCGAATATCAACACTTCACTTGATGCAATACAAGATAATATCGATCTCCTTGTAGATGAAAAATCTCGACCTTCTTGCATACTTTGATCTGCTGAAGATAATGCTTGATCTCTTACTAAAGTGCGAACTTGAACAAGTAGCGTATGAATGAAATGATGATCAAACAACTAGCATCTCTAATATATACAAGTTGAAGGGAAGATCTCCATAAATCACGTCCTTTCATGATATAAAGTCAGCCACATAAAATAAGTATTAATTAATCTCTAAATGAAGTCAGCCTCACTAACAAATATTATCAAGTGAAGCGTCTCTTCACAAAAGATGTCTCCAATAAATAAATAGCCGTTAGGCTATATTTTATTTATTGCCTTATGAAATTGCAGCTGGAAGTAGAGGCCTGTGGCTGTACATCAACACTCCCTCTCAGCTAGGGAGGAATACTTCCAGATATCCAATGTCATGGAGTCTCTCAACATGACATCCACAATGGCTACACCCATTTGTGGAAAAGAGCTCATCACGAAGTCATTCAACGTGATATCGTCCATCATGGCTACACCCATGTATGGAAAATACGTGCACAAGTGCCCATCACAAAGTCACTCAACATGATGTCGTCATCTCAACATGATGTCCACCATGGCTACTCCCAGAGGGTGGATAAACACAATTACAAGGAAATCATCACAGAGTCTCTCAACGTGATGTTGTCATGGAATCACTCAACATGACATCCACCATGGCTACTCCCAAAGGGTGGAAACAAGGGCTTTCACCTCAAATTTCACTTTCACAGAGAAAGATGCATTAACAAGGGCTTACACCTCAAATTTCTCTTTCACAGAGAAAGATGCATTAATAAGGGCTTACACCTCAAATTTCTTTCACAGAGAAAGATGCATTAAGAAAATCACAAAAGATCACTGATGTTGAGTCTCCCTCTCAGCTAGGGCTTCATTCTCCACAACTCCAAGCTTGTCTCGAAAGTGCACAAACTTTACTCTGGAGAGAGGCTTGGTGAGAATATCAGTGGTCTGCTCATCAGTGCAAATGTATCTCAATTGGATAGCTTTCCTCAATACCATATCTCTGATATAGTGGTATTTGATCTCAACATGTTTTGTTCTGTCATGGAACACTGGATTGACAGAAAGCTTCACACAACTTTGATTATCACAATGAATAATAGTAGGCTCCAATGATTGTCCAAACAATCCTGCAAGGAGCTTCTGAAGCCACATCGCTTCTCGGGCTACTACACATGCTGCAATATACTTTGCCTCTGCAGTACTTAGTGCAATTTCTTCAAATTGGTTTCCATCGGTGTAGACTTGGATTTGCAATCCATCATACCAAACCTCTTTAGGATGTCTATAGTATACTTCCCTTGACTTAGAATGATCTCATTAGGCCTTCGCCACACTTCTAATCCTAGGAAGTAATGCATATTCCTAGATCCTTCATCTCAAACTCAGAAGCTAACTCCTTGCATTTGATAATGAGATATTTTGCTCCAGTAAGAAATAGATCATCAACATAAAGAACCAAGATTAATGCCTCACCATTAACTACCTTGAAATAAAGATTTGAATCAACATCATTCTTAGAGAAGCCCAAGCTCATCACATATCGATCAATCCTCTCATACCAAGCACGAGGAGCCTGCTTAAGGCCATACAAAGCCTTCTTCAATTTACAAACATGAGACTCCTTCCCATGGATCTCAAAACCATCAGGTTGGTCAATGTATACCTCTTCTTCAATTACACCATCAAGGAAAGTTGTGTTCACGTCCATCTGATGTAGCTTCTACCCCTTAGTTGCGACAATAGCAATAATGGTTCTGATGGATGTATAACGAGCAACCGGAGCCAAGGTTTCCCCATAATCTATTCCCTCTTTCTGAGAGAATCCTCTAGCCACAAATTTATCCTTGTACTTCTCAATGCTTCCATCAGCCGCATGCTTGATCTTAAAAAGCCATTTAGAAGATACAACTGATTTCCCTTCTGGTCTAGGTACAATATCCCAAACATCATTCTTGATGATAGATTGATATTCTTCAGCCATAGCATCTCTCCATACTTGTTGACTTGAAGCTTCCTCAACACTGGAAGGCTCAAATTCAATGATATGACTCATTAATGCAACATAGCTTGGAAACTTCTGCACTGGAAGGCTCAAATTCAATGATATGACTCATTAATGCAACATAGCTTGGAAACTTCTGTGGTCTTTTGCTTTCTCTAAATGTGCCTCTAGGAGCTGCAAACTTTTCTGCCTCCTGCATAGTTTTCCTAGCCCATAGAGGTCTCTTTCGACCTATGACAATATCTCTTGGCCCATCAGTTGGTTCCAAAGGCTCAACTGGTTCACCATCCTCTTCTGGTTTAGTAGACTCCCTCTGAATCTCAGGAGTATGATCAACGTCCATGTCCTGAGGAGTCTCCCGATCTTCATTATCTATCTCCATGTATGAACCTTTAGATCTTTTGAATGCAACATCTTCTTCAAAAGTGACATCCCTGCTGATCTCTATCAGTTTCTGACCAGGAATGTAAATCTTGTAGGCTTTTGAAGATTCACTGTAACCCACAAATATTCCTTTCTTGCCAGATGGTTCTAACTTGGTCCTCTTATCTTTAGGCACATGTATGTAAACAAGACTGTTGATTTAAGATAGCTTCGGTCAGATATAAATGATGATTGCATTCATGCATCATCATCATTTATATTTAACCTAACTGTTCTTAAAATATAAATCCATCAAATTAGTTATTCGAATTTCTAAAGATGATCAAAATTTGAAATTGGATAAATCGAATTCATATTAAATGATTGTTGAAAAACACTCATATTAGTTTTGTTAACTCTGAATGGCTTCAGTTGTTTAAGAAGCCCGCGCGCTCAAGGGACACGTCCCAGGAGTGGACATGTCTTCACTTTGTGGAGACACGTCCTCTCATGAGACGCGTCTCTCCTTGAGGCGTGTCTCCATCATATATATGGGACTTCCTTCCTTACTTGCAAAACATTGAAATCGATAAATGTTTTGCAATCAGCACATTTTACACATAACATATAAAATCTGACTTAGAATTAAGAACAAAA
Organism: Sequoia sempervirens; assembly: GCA_007258455.2. Taxonomy (NCBI): domain Eukaryota; kingdom Viridiplantae; phylum Streptophyta; class Pinopsida; order Cupressales; family Cupressaceae; genus Sequoia; species Sequoia sempervirens. Next base: position 109,369,123 of record VDFB02179234.1, read on the forward strand.
TTTCAAGCTTAGAATTTCCATAGGTTCATATAGGATTAAATCTGATAAGATTAGATTATAATTACATAGTATCAGAGCCAAGTTAAGTGAATCCAAATCAAATCTAAATATCAGATTACTTAGGAAAAATTCATATTTTTTGGAAAAATCGAATTCACATCTCATTCTTCATAATGTCAAGTGTGATCAGATTTGAAGATCGTCTTGAGGGAGCAAACAACTTCACCTCATGGAAATTCAGAATCATGATGATTCTCAAATAAAACAAGTTAGACTCATTTGTGAGAGAAAACAAGAGGGAACCAGAGAATGATCTTGAGAAAACGCAATGGATTGAGAATAATGAAAAAGCCATGAAAATCTTAGTAGATGCAGTTAGGGACCACATAGTACCTATTCTAGCAAATCAGGAAACTGCATATCTAATGCTCAAATCCCTTGAGTGCACCTATGAGATAAACAACACCAATAGGACTCTTGCATTAAAGAGACAAATCAACAATGTCCAAATAAACAAAGGAGAAACTATTAATGCATACTTCATGAGGATCATTGAACTAAGGGATCAATTATCTACAATTAGATATCAAATTGATAGCAAATAGTTAACACTAATTGCACTAGGAGGCCTACCAAACTCATGGGAGCCATTTGTTCAAGGAATAAGTGCAAGATCTGAACTCCCCAACTTTGATAGGCTAAGAACAAACTGCCTTCAAGAGGAAACAAGACTCTCAACAAAAGAAAACAAACAAAAATCCATAGATGAGGACATTCAAGTGCTCAACACATCATCTAATAAAAAGGGTAAGAAAAACTCTTACGGGAAAGGATCATCTAAGAGAAAGAGAAATTCCCATGGAAAAGGATCATTCAAAAGGAAGAAAGACATCTCTCAAGTACAATGTTTTAGATGCGATCAATATGGGCACTATGCAATGAAGTGCCCTGACAGATCAAAACAACAAGCATCATTTGCTAAAGTAGGACACCAAAATTCAGACCATGATTATGAGAAATTTGTATTCTATTCAGCCTTATCAAGTCAAGTATCTAACAATATCAACAACTGGGTGATTGATAGTGGTTCTTCAAGGCACATCACAGGGTTTAGAGAACACTTAGACACTATGACTGAAGAGTCTGAATGAAGAAGTAACTATTGGGGATGATTCTACACATCAAGTAAAAGGGGTTGGAACTTGTTCCATCACATTGAAATCTAGTCTCTCTCTTCAACTCACTGGAGTTTTATTCGTACCTGGAATAAAGAGGAATCTAATATCCATCTCTGCTCTTGAAGACAATGGATATAGGGTTACCTTTATGGATGGGAAAGTTCTGGCATGGCCTAAGAACTCAACTATAAAGAAAGCTCTAAACATAGGTGTAAGACAAGGTTATCTTTATAAACTATGCACTGAAGTCAAGCAAGCCCTAACTTGTGATACTTCTGATTCAAATGAAATTTGGCATAGAAGATTAGGACACCTTCATTTCTGTGCCCTACCTTCCTTGGGAAAACTTGTAACAGGATTACCTAAGTTAAAACCTATTCATGAAGGAACTTGTAAAGGTTGTGCCCTAGGTAAGAATACAAAGGGATCCTTTCACACTAGCTTGAGCAAAACCCAAAATGTATTAGAATTGGTTCACTCTGATTTATGTGGACCCATGTCTGTACCCTCCAAGGCAGGCTTACTATACTATGTCATATTTATAGATGACTTCTCTAGGAAGACCTGGATTTACTTTCTTAAGTGTAAAGAGTCATTAGAAATCCTTAAAAGGTTGAAGGAGTTCAAAGCTCTTACTGAAAACTTCTCTGGGAAGAAAATAAAAATCTTAATAATAGACAATGGGAAAGAATACACCTCTGAAATCTTTAAGGAATTCCGCATGAATGTTGGGATTAAGAGGGAGTTTACAGTAGCCTACAACCCTCAACAAAATGGGGTTGCTGAAAGGAAAAATAGAACCATTGTAGAAGCTGCAAAAGCAATGTTGCTTGACCAGAACATTGAAACCTCATTATGGGCAGAAGCCTCTAGAACTACTGTCTTCATCCAAAATAGATGTCCTCATTCTCACTTAGATAACAAAACTCCTGAAGAAGCATTTACTGGTCTAAAACCTGATATTAGTCACTTTAGGATTTTTGGTTGCCCCGTCTATATTCATGTGCCCAAGGAGAAGAGATTCAAACTAGAACCTTCTGGAAAGAAAGGGATATTTATGGGATTTAGTGAAACCTCCAAGGCCTACAGGATATTCATACCTGAGCAAAATTGAATTGAATTGAGCAGAGATGTCATCTTTGAAGAAGACATTGCATTCAAAAGGGTAAGAAGTTCTAGTGAGATAGAAAATTATTCCCCTAGGGTATTAGAAGTGGAACCTACTCCTGAGATTCAGAGGGAGTATCCTGAGGAAATGCCAAATGAACTTCAATCTACTTCAGATGAGAGTGCAAATGACAACAACAAGAAGAGGCCACTTTGGGCTAGAAAGATGATCAAAGAAGCTGAGAATCATGCAGCACCAGAAGGAACATTTAGGGAGAGTAAAAGACCCAAATGGTTCTCAAGCTATGTTGCTCTAATGAATGACATCATAAATTCAGAACCCACCAGTGTTTCAGAAGCCTTCAGACATCAAGTATGGAAGGACGCTATGACGGAAGAGTATCAGTCCATTCTAAAGAATGATGTATGGGATATTGTGCCTAGACCAAAAGAGAAATCTGTTGTCTCATCTAAATGGCTCTTCAAAATCAAACATGCTGCTGATGGCAGTATAGAAAAACATAAGGCACGTTTTGTGGCAAGAGGTTTTTCACAGAAGGAAGGCATTGATTATGAAGAAACATTTGCACCCGTTGCCCGTTACACATCTGTGAGAGCAGTGATAGCCATTGTAGCAGCTAAAGGTTGGAAGATCCATCAAATGGATGTGAAAACGGCCTTTCTAAATGGAACCATTGAAGAGGAAGTCTATCTAGAACAGCCTGAAGGTTTTGTGATACATAAACCTAACTCACATGTATGCAGACTAAAGAAAGCACTCTATGGACTTAAACAGGCACCCAGGGCCCGGTATGAAAGAATTGACAGCTACCTCTTGGGACTAGGATTCTCCAAGAATGATGCAGACCCAAATCTTTACTTTAAGGTAATCAAAGGTGATATGTTAATAATTATTTTATATGTTGATGACCTGCTGATAACAGGAGAAGATCACCTCATTGCTCAAGGAAAGAAGGATCTAACTTTAGAATTTGACATGAAAGACTTGGGCATCTTACACTACGTCCTAGGTTTAGAAGTATGGCAAAAATCAGATGGCATCATACTAAACCAAGGGAAGTATACTATTGATATTCTGAAGAGGTTTGGAATGTTGGATTGTAGACCCATGTCTACACCAATGGAAACCAACCTTCACAAACTAAAAGAAGCAGCAACAGAATCTAAGTGTGCAGATACCACTCTATATAGACAAATGATTGGATCGTTGATGTACCTGGTTAACACTAGACCTGATATTTGCTATGCAATGAATGCTCTAAGCCAGTTCATGTGTGAGCCAAAGGAAATTCACCTTATGGCTGTGAAACATATATTGAGATATCTTCAAGGCACTATTGGATATGGTCTTCTTTACAAAAATAATCAACTAGATCTACATGGATACTCTGATTCAAATTGGGCTGGAAGTGTAACCGATTGGAAAAGTACATCAGGATGTTGCTTCAGTTTGGGATCGGCTATGATTTCTTGGATCTGCAGAAAGCAGTCTTCCATAGCTCAAAGCTCGACAGAAGCTGAATACATTGCAGCCTCTATGGGGGCAAGAGAAGCAGTATGGCTTCGGAAATTGCTTGTGGGACTCTTTGGTGAGCCCTTGAATCCTACTATCATTCATTGTGATAATCAGAGTTGCATCAAACTCTCTGTAAATCCAGTATTCCATGATAGATCTAAGCACATTGAGATCCCCTACCATTATGTAAGAGACATGGTAGAAAAGAATGTGATCCAGTTGGAGTATATTAGTACAAATGATCAAACAACAGACATTCTCACCAAACCTCTCTCCCGAATCAAGGTTGAACACTTCAGGAAGAAGCTTGGTATGATTGAAATGTAATTTGATATTATGTTTGAAATTCAAATTGTTTAGAAGTTGTACTAATATATTTAAATGATGTTTAATGTGTAAACTCTTTTGTCAATGTGTGACTCCATGACCTTATGGGCCCGCTCCCCCTGTGTACATTATTGAAAGGTGACGATCTTTCTAATAATGAACACTTGTATGTAACATTGTAAAGTGACAACTCTACAATGTTGAGTTGAACTATCATGATAGATATCATGTGACTTGATATCTGTGGACATGTCATGATAGTATCTCTTGAACACTTTGATGGATATCATGGACTTGATGTCATTCGAAGATCATTGTGATCCTTAAGAGATAATCATGGTGGATAACTACATACATCTGTGGATATGCCATGAATTATTATGGTAGACATCATGTGACTTGATGTCAGTGCACATACCATAATGAAGATGTGATTATGAAGAATGTCATGTGACTTGACAATCTTATGAAAACATATCATATCTTGATATCACGTGTGTAGGTGATATCTCCACTTATTTGATTTGGAATATCTTCCCTAGCTAAGAGGGAGTGTTGATTTAAGATAGCTTCGGTTAGATATAAATGATGATTGCATTCATGCATCATCATCATTTATATTTAACCTAACTGTTCTTAAAATATAAATCCATCAAATTAGTTATTCGAATTTTTGAAGATGATCAAAATTTGAAATTGGATAAATCGAATTCATATTAAATGATTGTTGAAAAACACTCATATTAGTTTTGTTAACTCCGAATGGCTTCAGTTGTTTAAGAAGCCCGCGCGCTCAAGGGACACGTCCCATGAGTGGACGTGTCTTCACTTTGTGGAGACACGTCCTCTCATGAGACGCGTCTCTCCTTGAGGCGTGTCTCCATCATATATATGGGACTTCCTTCCTTACTTGCAAAACATTGAAATCGCTAAATGTTCTGCAATCAGCACATTTGACACATAACATATAAAATCTGACTTAGAATTAAGAACAAAATTTCAAGCTTAGAATTTCCATAGGTTCATATAGGATTAAATCTGATAAGATTAGATTACAATTACAAAGACAACCAAAAATTCTCAAAAGACTAACCTCAGGCTTTACTCCTGTGAGGGCTACAATTTTGAACATACACTATAGTTCTAGATGCTTCTGCCCGAAGGAAGGTTTGCAAGTCTTGGTCATGGATCATAGCTTTAGCTGCCTCAACAATGGATTTGTTCTTCTTTTCTGCAACACCATTTTGTTGTGGATTGTAAGGGACACAAAACTTCCTCTTAATCCCTGCCTTGATACAAAAGGTACGGAAACCTCTAGAGATGTATTCTCCTCCGTTGTCAGATCTCAGAACTTTGATGCTCTTCCTGGACAAGTTCTCTACTTGAGCCTTAAATTCTTTGAATTTCTTAAGCACTTCTTCAGATTCCTTAGTCTTTAAGAAATAAATCCAAGTATTTCTAGAGTAGTCATCAATGAAAATTACATAATACCAAAAACCACTCAAAGAAGCAACAGACATTGGACCACACAAATCAGAATGAACAAGATCTAGAATACATTTAGATCTACTTTCACTACTATGAAAAGGACCTTTAGTATTCTTACCCAATGCGCATCTTCATCAAGTACCTTCATGCTCTTGACTGAGTCTTGGAAGTCCAGTGACCATCTTCTGCATGGATGGAAGGGCTCTGAAATGGAGGTGAGCAAGTCTCCTATGCCAAAGGTCACTTGAACTGTTAGAGTCATGTAACGATGCCTGCATTGGATGAATGGAAAGTCTATAAAGACTCTCATGTCGAACCCCAATCACTTGAGCTGACTTGATGCTAGAGTTCTTCGGCCAAGCAAGAACTTTTCCCTCTGAAAATGCACTTGATATCCTTTGCCCTCCAAAGCTGAAATTGATACAAGGTTCCTCTTGATACCTAGTACAAACAACACATCGCTCAAATGAAGAGAGATGCCGGAATCTAGGTGAAGAGAGGGGGCTCCAACACCTTTCACTGAATAGCATGCATCATCTCCAATTATGACTTGAATGTTGGTATCTCTCTCCACCAAATCTGAAATATGTTCTCTAAATCCAGTAATGTGACGAGAGGCGCCACTATCAATCAACCAAGTGCTGCTATCGATTGAACACTGCTTGATAGGGCTGAGATAAATTAAAATTCACTTGAATTATCTCTTGAATCCTTCTGAGGAGAGGCATCATTCACATCTGCAGTAGAAGCATGCTGTTTTGGAAGAGTTGCACAATCTCTCGCATGGTGACCAAACTTGTCACATTTGAAGCACTGTATATGGGAGAGATCCTTCTTCTTCTTAGATCCAGGAGCACCATCCGATCTTCTGTCTCTGTTCCTCTTGAAATTTCCTTTCCTTCTCTTCCTTTCCTCTTCGATGTTTGAGCAACAAGAACATGATTGTCTTCATTGTTAGAACTTTTCCCATTACCACTTGCTGCCAATCTTTATTCTTCTTGAATACAATCTGCCCGAAGTCAATCAAACTTAGGTAGCTTCGATCTTCCACTAATACCTTGGATAAATGGCTCCCAAGATTGAGGAAGACCGTTGAGTGCCAACATGGCTAAGTCCTTATCATCGACCATATTTCCAATGGCACAAAGTTGATCTCTCAACTCAGTGATCTTCATGAAGAAGGAGATGACTGAATCTTCTTTCGCCATCTTGATGTGATGAAGCTGTTGCCTCAATGCAAGAGCTCTGCTTGTATTATTGATCTCATATAGTCCCTCCAAGGTCTTGAACATCTCTCTTGCTGTTTTCAACTTGGAGATAATAGGCACAAGGTGATCCTTCACTGAATCAATCAATATCTTTTTGGCCTTTGTGCCATTCTTCCTCCATTGTGTCTGCTCAGTCTCATCGGAAGGTTCAGGTACCTCTTTCTCCACGAACTTGAGAATGTCATTTTCTTCTAATGCAATAAGCACTCTAAACTTCCAAGAGGTGAAGTTGGAGGCACCATCGAGTCTATCTTCAACCTTAAGTCTGTTCACCATTTTTGTAGATAAGATAGACACACAAAGATGAGAATGAGAGTGGAAGATAACTCTGCTTATAGAAATCTGATCACGATCTTGCTTAAACCTGCTCTGATACCATGTTAGTTTTATGATCAGAAATTAAATAAGCAAATATAGAGCAATTTTAAACAATTTGACACAGCGTATACCCTAGGAAAACCCTACAACTTGAGGGAGAAAAACCCAGCAACAATATATCACTTATATATTGAATAATAACCAGCAATGTGCTTTACAATAAGGCCAATCACAAGGCCGAATATCAACACCTCACTTGATGCAATACAAGATAATATCGATCTCCTTGTAGATGAAAATTCTCGACCTTCTTGAAGACTTTGATTTGCTGAAGATAATGCTCAATCTCTTACTAAAGTGGGAACTTGAACAAGTAGCGTATGAATGAAATGATGATCAAACAACCAACATCTCTAATACATACAAGTCGAGGGGAAGATCTCCATAAATCGCGTCCTTTCATGATATAAAGTCGGCCACATAAAATAAGTATTAATTAATCTCTAAATGAAGTCGGCCTCACTAACAAATATTATCAAGTGAAGTGCCTCTTCACAAAAGATGTCTCCAATAAATAAATAGCCGTTAGGCTATATTTGATTTATTGCCTTATGAAATCGCGGCTGGAAGTAGAGGCCCGCGGCTGTACATCAACATTTATGACTTAAGTGACATCTTTAAAACATGTGCTAATTAGCCTAAAGGGGGTGTCCAGCTTCTAGGAGAAGATAAGAACAGATTTTTAGGGTTTTAATGTGAGCCTTTGGAATAAAAATGTTAAGACGAAGGGTGGAGATTAAATCATATGGTTGAGAGTTGCTATATAACACCCTAAAGGGCTCATTTGGAGGCATTGTGTGTTGAAGTTTTCTGCTCATTGCTGCTGCAGCTTGGCTTGAGGATTGAAGCTCTTGAGTATCCTTGGTTTCAGCGATACATATAGGTTCTCCCTAGTCAGAAGAGTGCGTTTCGGTGGAAGAACTTCAGTTTGTGAAACCCTAACACATTGCTTATTGAAGGTTGCAAGGTTTTATCAGGTTTGGAGGCCAAAATTACATGATATCAGTGCTGGTTATCCAGATTTGAAGGTGATCTCTGCTGTAAATCATTCATTCCTAAGTTTTCTGAAGAAGGCGGTTGAAGGGCAACAATTTCAGACTTAAAGATAGTCATTTTGAGCGCCCAACATCACTTTTGGAGGGATGACTAGGGTTAGAAAATATTCTGACTTAAATTTGGAACATTTTTGGTATGAAATCTGCATATTTACTTCATGGAAATATTTGATATTTAATTCTGAAATTTCTGGGCAGTTATAAGGGTTTGAAATATCATTTTTCTAAGCATAGTAATATTCAGAATTTTCTATTAAATCTGACCAGAATCTCTGAGTTTGTTTGGAGCTACTTTAATGCAAATAAAATTCAGATTTATGCCCTAGTTTGTGAAGAAATTTGTTATTAGTTTTGTGCCCTAGTTTTTAGAAAATTATTGTTTCTTTTTAGTATCCTATTTGGGGATATTATAGTGGTATCAGAGTTGCAAGAACTTGGCAGCCTGTTTGGGTTGACTGCATGCATGGAAAGGTTGGTCATAGCTTGGAAAAGCTGAAGGAATCAATGGCAGATCCCAATCAGCCACCTCCATCAAATGAAGAAGAAGCAAGACAAATGTTTTCAGAAATTGTGAGGCTGTTACATGATAACCATCTTTATTTAAGTCAACTAACTCATAATACAACATATGGAAGGTCTATGGTGCATACAGAGAGGGAAGTAAATAGCAAAATTGCAGAAAATAAGGAATGTTCTTCCAGCAAATCCATGGGTTCGTCACAATCCAGACCGTTCATGGCTACTTTCATACAAGAAGATGAACTTACACAAGAGGAACCTACTGAAAATAATGAGGATGCTGAAATATTAGCTAAGTATCAAGCTTTGGGATTGGATTTTCAATCAATCGTCTCTTTCATAGACTTTTTGGAGGTCACCAAGCCTATGAAACCCAAGCAAAAAGAAAATCAAGGGAAGCAAAATTATGGGTTGTAGAAGAGGTTGGGACAACTATCCCTACCTAGTTTTGATGGATCATCCAAGTGTACAGCTAGAGCTTGGGTCCAGAAATTGGACACTTATCTTGCTTTGAATCAGATGAAGGAGATCGAGGCCATCAAGTTTGCTACCCTTCACCTTGACGGAGCTACACATGAGTGGTGATATCATGGGTTAGTGACACAAGGACATGGAGCAATAGTCTCTTATGATCAGTTTTGCACTACATTGATAGAACGATTTGACCGTAAGGATTTAGAGGCGCACTCTAGGGAGTTGGCTTAGTTGAGACAGATTGGGGCACTTGATACATATATTTCAGAGTTTCAGCGAATACCAGTTATGGTTTCTAATGTGTCCGAGAAGAGGTTGATTTCTTGGTTCATAGAGGGCTTGTCAGAACCTCTCAAAGGTTGGGTCAAAGCTTTTGATCCACCATCCTTGCAGGATGCTATTAAGCGTGCAAGGAATATGGAGTTATCTACACCATAGGCTAGGTTTCCTAGTAAGTTTTTGCAGAAATCCTCACCGCAAAATTGGCCATAGAAGAAGGACAAGAAACCAGAGAATACTAGACCAACAAGTGGGATATCTAAGCCAATTGGTGGGCCATCTCGTGAGTTAAGGGATGAGTTGAGAAGGAAGAAGCTTTGCTATGATTGTCATGAGCCTTGGACCCTTGCACATAGGTGTAAGAATGGGGGCAAAGCCCATTGGATTGAGGTCTTCGAAGGGCCTAGTGATTATGAGTTGGAGTTGATCCAGGTTCATGATGAGCAGCAGAAGTAGTTGGATGGGGAGTCAAGTGTAGATAAGCATCAGGATGACTCGACACAAATGGAGGGTGCAATTGTAACTCTCTCTACCACTCTTCATTATAATGCCTTCAGAGTCAAGGGCGTCATACAAGGACAACAAGTTATTGTTTTGATTGATAGTGGGGCCACCCACAACTTCATTGATGCGTTCTATGTGAAGAAGCAAGGTTTGAAAGTTGAAGAGCATGATGGCTTTCGAGTGAAGACAATGAATGGCACATTGTGTTGGGTTAATTTTGTGCCACAATTAAGTATGACTTTGGGCAACTACACCCTAACTGATGATTTCTATGTGATTGACATTGAGGATAACAATGTTGTTTTGGGTGTTCAGTGGTTGCATTCTATAAGTCCATATGTCACGGACTTTAATACTATGCAATTGAGTTTTACTGTAGATGGTAAGAAGGTGGTGTTACGAGGCTTATCTTCAAAGGCACCTAGAGTTATTTTAGCCAAGAGGATGGAGAGAATTTTTCGGCATTCAAAGGATGAGTGGGAAGTGCAGTTTTTTATTTTAGATAAGACTTCGGATATAGGACAATGTAGATATCATGTGGACATATAGGGTATGATGGACAAGAATAGTTTTGGTGTTTTCAAATTTACCACATGGACTACCTCCGGATCGTGGATTTGAGCATGTCATTGAGCTTGTGGACAACAGACCAATGGTTACAGATCCCTATCATCATCCTAAATGATTCAAGGATGAGATCGAGAAGACTATTTGGGAATTGTTGGATGTAGGACATATATGGCCTAGCTCTAATCCTTTTGCTTCCTCAGTTGTTTTGGTGAAGAAGGATGGTATGATGAGGATGTGCATAGATTATCATGCACTTAACAAGAAGACCATCAAGAATAAGTATCCTATTCCGTGTATCAATGAGTTGTTGGATGAGCTACATGGAGCGGTCTATTTCTCCAAAATAGATCTTCGTTCGGGATACCATCAAATTCGAGTTTGAGAGCAAGATGTACACAAAACAACTTTTAGGTGTCACTATGGACATTTTGAGTATTTGGTGGTGCCCTTTGGATTATCTAATACTCTAGCTACTTTTCAATCTCGCATGAACTATGTGTTCAATAAGCAGTTGAGGAAATTCGTGTTGGTTTTCTTTGATGACATATTAGTATATAGCGAGACATGGGAAGAGCGTCTTCAACACCTTGATGAGGTATTGAGTATCTTAGTAGCTAATTCTCTTTTTGCAAAAGCCTCTAAATGTAAGTTCAATATGACTGAGCTATTGTACCTGGGATATGTCATTGGGAATGGTGGAGTGAAGGTGCAAAGGGAGAAGATTCAAACTATACTTGATTGGCCGCCACCCAAGAACATGTCACAATTGAGGGGTTTTGTTGGTCTATGCACATACTATAGATGGTTTGTGAAGGGGTTCTCTTCATTAACCGCTCTTTGACAGATTTGACCAAGACGGATACTTTCAGGTGGATGAATGAGACTCAAAGAATCATGGATCGTCTTAAAAAGGTAATGAGTACTTGTCCTATTTTGGCTTTATCGGATTTCTCTAAACCCTTTGTGCTTGAATGTGATGCATTTGGTATTGGTATTGTGGCTGTTTTGATGCAAGATAAGCATCCCATTGCATATGAGAGCCAAAAATTGAATGAAGTTGAAAGGAGGTTCTCTACATATGATAAGGAGATGTTGGCAATCATGCACACATTGGAAAGTTTCGGCAATATCTTGTGGGCAGCAAGTTTATAGTGAGGATTGATCATAATAGCCTCAAGTATTTCATGGAGCAAAAAGGCCTAAATGAGAGACAACAACGTTGGGTAAGTAAGCTACAAGGTATGATTTTGACATTGAATTTGTTAAAAGGAAAAATAATGTTGTTGCTGATGCATTGTCTAGAAATCCTACATTTTGCTCACTCTTAGAAATTTCAGCTACTTGGAAGGATCACATACTAACTGAATATTCAAAGAATCAACATGCTTGTGATATTTTATATGGTAAAGTTGATGATGAAAGATATAAAGTGCTGAATGACATCATCTATTACAAGAATATAATCTACTTAGTGCCTGAAAGTAAGCTAAAGCATAAGATTCTTATTGTTGTTCATAACAGTCAGCTTGCTGGTCATCCTGGTTATTTGAAGACATACAGGTACATTTGTTAAAGATTTTCATGGAAGGGTATGAAGGATGATGTTCTTAAACATGTAAGGGAATGTCTAGAGTGCCAAAGAAACAAGGCTAACGTTTCTTTTTCAGCGGGGCTGCTACAACCACTTCTATTCCCTATCAGAAATGGGAACAAATATTGATGGATTTTAATTATGGGGCTGCCTAAGGTGAATGGTAAGGACTGCATTTTTGTTGTGGTGGACAGAATTACTAAATATGCTCATTTTATTCATATGCCTTTTGAATTTAGAGAGCCACACGTTGCTGGTCTGTTTTTTGAGCAAATTTTCAGATTTCATGGAGTGCCAAAGAGGATTGGAAGTGATAGAGACTGCATATTCATCCACACTTTTTGGAAAGAATTGATGAAGTTGGTTGGAACGAAACTTGATCATAGCACTAGTTATCATCCTCAAACGGATAGTCAAATTGAAATTGTTAAGAAATGGCTTGAAGGTTATTTGAGGAACTATGTTTTGGGACAGCAAAAAGCATGGGCAAAATGGTTACATTTGACATAATTTTGTTATAACACTACGTATCACATGAGCATTGGCACGACTCCTTTCAAAGCTTTGTATGGCTATGAGGCATCTACATTTGTAGATTTGGTTTTTTCTGATTCCAGAGCTCCAAAAGCTCTTGAGTGGGCTAAAGAAAATCAAGACATCCTCAAAGCACTCAAGGAGAATATTAAGATTGCACAGGAACAACATAAGAAATATGCTGATTGCCATTGAGTGGAGAGGTCTTTTGAGGTGTGATACTTGGTATTTGTGCGTCTTCAACCTTATAGACAATCTTCCTTGAAGGTAAGTGGGGCAGAAAAGCTTAAGCGCAGATTTTATGGGCCTTTCAAGGTAACTAAGAGAATTGGTGAAGTAGCATATGAGCTAGAACTGCCATCTACAAGCAAGATCCACAATGTATTCCATGTGTCATGCCTCAAAAAGGCACTTGGACAGCATTTGACACCTTCTGCGGAATTGCCTCCATGGATGAGGAGGGTAAATTGATACTTGTTCCGGAAACAATTTTGCAGGTAAGGGAGAAAAGGTTGAGGAATAAGGTAATTTCTAAATACCTTATCAAATGGAAAAACTTGCCATTAGAGGATACAACATGGGAAGGAGAGGAGATTCTTAATCCAAGCCTTCAAGTGCTTGAGGACAAGCATTTTTTGGGTGGGGAGGTTGTAATGTCCCCAACTCAAATCAAGATGATTAGTTGCAAATTAGTTGTAGTTTCCTTGGCTTACCCAAGAGGAAGAGGACGCAGAGCATCATTGGGTAAGAAATGAAGTCTTTGGCTTGTACTTAATTCTAATTTTAAGTTGAGTGCACGTCTTTTGATGCAACTTAAGTGAACTTAAGTTATTTTAAGGAACTTAAGTCATTTTTATGTTGGGCACATCGTTTTAGGCAACTTAAAGTGATGCTTAGCCAAGGGACTTAAGTTGTCCCCTTTTTATGACTTAAGTGACATCTTTAAAACATGTGCTAATTAGCCTAAAGGGGGCATCCAACTTCTAGGAGAAGATAAGAACAAATTTTTAGGGTTTTAATGTGAGCCTTTGGATTAAAGATGTTAAGATGAAGGGTGGAGATTAAATCATATGGTTAGGAGTTGCTATATAACACCCTAAAGGGCTCATTTGGAGGCATTGTGTGATGAAGTTTTCTGCTTATTGTTGCTGCAACTTGGCTTGAGGATTGAAACCCTAGAGTATCCCTGGTTTTGGTGAGACATACGGGCTCTCCCTAGTCAAAAGAGTGTGTTTCGATGGAAGAACTTTAGTTTGTGAAACCCTAGCATATTGTTTATGGAAGGCTGCAAGGTTTTATCAAGTTTGGAGGCCAAAATTACAATGATATCAGCATTGGTTATTCAGATTTGAAGGGGATCTGTGTTGCAAGTCATTTATTCCTAAGTTTTCTGAAAATGGCAGTTGAAGGGCAACAATTTCAAACTTAAAGATAGTCATTTTGAGCACCCAACATCACTTTTGGAGGGAGGGCTAGGGTTAGAAAATATTCTGACCTAAATCTGGAACATTTTTGGTATGAAATCTACATATTTACTTCATGGAAATGTCTGATGTTTAATTTTGAAATTTCTGAGCAGTTATAAGGGTTTGAAATATCATTTTTCTGAGCATAGTAATATTCAGAATTTTCTATTAACTCTGATCAGAATTTCTGAGTTTGTTTGGAGCTACTTTAATGCAAATAAAATTCAGATTTATGTCCTAGTTTGTGAAGAAATTTGTTATTAGTTTTGTGCCCTAGTTTTCAGAAAATTATTGTTTCTTTTTAGTATCCTATTTGGGGATATTATAGGAGTGCTCTGGTTATATTATGAAGTCATAATAAAATAAATTTAAAAATATTAAATAAAGGCCTTTTATAATTATAGTTTATTTTAAATAATAATTCCTCTCAAATAATCAAAGGTAATTTGAAGAGTTATTATCTTTTGAAGGGAAATTCTATTTAAGAGAGGCCAAGCAAGGAGGAGGAGGCATGCATTGATGAACAATTCTATTTTCTGATTTCTACTCCTTGTTGGAGCATTGAACTATGGCTCAAACAACCTGAGGATGAAACCCCTCTAGGTTAGCAATTGGAGGACGAAAACCCACAATTCCATGTAGTGATTTTACACAGAGATCACCATTGTGCAGAATTGATTAATTTTCAGTTTGTAATTGAAGAAATGTCCTTTCAAATCTACAATTTATAACTGGTGAAGCGATACATATTTCTTGGCAGGGTTGGAACAATTCATATTGCATATGAACAATGGTTTAAATCTTGAAACCTGTGCAATACCTCCAATTGAAAATCTGCGCTTTCACATTACAGCAGCGAAATACATCTGCTTTTCATATTGGGGGTTGAAAGGCCAAATTGTGCTTAGGGTGCGAGGGTGGATTGCTCAAGAGACTGCGATTTATAAATTTGTGGTGGAATTTTGTGATTATCTTACAGAGATTTTCTGCAACTTTGTTGTGGATCTGTGTGTAGAGATTTCAGAACCCAGTGACTGAAAAAGGTTATACATTCTTTACCAGCAGAGTGGTATATAGGTGATTTGGTGCTGATCATTGTATGACAGAATTCTGGAGACATTGTCAATAAAGAAATTTTCTTCTGAGTACTATTTGTCATTTATTACATTAGATCTATTAAACTGCTCCTACATGTTTTTATAATTGCAGAATTGTAATTATATAGCAATTAATAATATTGATTGTTTTGAAGCAAAAAATTGTTGAACAAATTTAAATTGGGTTGATATTATAAATATTTCATTTGGGATATTACACAGCCTCCTTTTCAACCAAACCCTGTGACTCCAAATCTGCTCCTCCTCAACATCATTCACCACCCTCAAAACATTATCATCCTTCAAAGGCTGCATTGAGCTACCGAGAATTGAAGGACTCCCACTATCTTGGTTAGCCTCCTCTTTGCTACCAACTTGAGGGGAGCAATGTCACCTTGCATCATTAGAAACTGACTTCTTAACTCAGTGCTGAGGACCGAATTGAGGAGAAAAAGAAGGCTGTTCTTTGCAATCTGAGATCCTATGCCCCATATGACTACATTTGAAACACCCGAAGTGCAAGCCTTTGTAATTGACAAACTGAAGCCAATGTCCAGGTTCAGAGACAACTTGGATGGAGTGGAAGAAGGGATTAAAAATATCAGCAAAAATGCCCAACCTTACCAAACGGCTTTGAAAATCAGTTTTCTTTGACAAAATGTTCATCTGTTCCAGTCAACAGTTTAACCATTTCTAAGTTCCTGTCCAAAGGCAGTTTTTAGAAGTGAATCCTTAAAGGGACTTCGTAACAATTTCAGTCTTTGGGTCCAAAATTGGCTTCGTCAGACAGATATACAAACCAATTCTTCCAAAAAACTAACGACCATTTATTTTGACAAAATCCTGATCAGCAGTAGACTGAAACTGCATTTAAAAGAAACCTTCTGATAATAATGCCAAAGAAGGGCAGTGATGTTGCTCAACAGACTTTATCCACTTGTGAATCTCATCTTTTACCCAGGAAATTTAAAACCAAGAAGCAGCTTTCCTGCTCCCTAGAAATATTTTGGAAGCTATCTGTAAGAATGTTCAAATCTGGATAATCCTTGCTCAATTGAATTGGAATTAGTATTTTCTCTCTGAGCCCCAGCATCTTCAGCAGATCCTTTTCCTCAAGGAGAGGTCCTGAGTGAAAGGTTTTCACTCAGACAACCAACAAGGAACTCCTTGGAGTAGTGGGTTCGTTGGATCAAGCTGTGGTGGTAGGATGTGCACTCATTCTCAATGCAAAACGAAACAAAAAAGCTTTCTTCTTGCTGCATACACTTAATTTTTATCTAATTCACACACAAAACACTGCATGACACAAGTGACGTCAGGAATTTTTGCTGGAGGAACTCCAATGCACTTCATTGATTTGAATTTGGGATTTGAGGGTGGGAATTTTTTTTTTAGGGTTTTTCATTTGATCTAACAAACTGAGAGGTTGGATAGGGAAATGAGAATTATGGTACACATGGTATGTATTTAATTATTTACATACTTACACAGGGTGCATGCAGAACAAGAAACAAACATGCAAAAACAACAAGCAAACTATACACAGAGTGGAGGGTGCAGTATTACATGTGGCCTCTAATAGTTCCCATTGACTGGGATGGGCGATGTGTGGCCACTTGGTGTTGATAGATAGAAAGAATTATGTAAGAGCTCGGCCAGATTACTCACAAAAAATTAGTAAAATTACCAAATTCAAATCACCAATCAGGTCAGACATCGGAAATTGACCACTCAGATCCACATGTAAACAAAATTAGAGTATAGTGGTAAAGAACAATTAATCGCTGGAATATTTGTTTGTACCACATAAGATTAGCCAGAAAGATCCATTTACAACAAATCTATGAGTAATCGATATAAATAGAGAGCAGGACTTGATCAGACCCGCAACAGCAGTATTACTTGACATTCCAATCAATCACTGCGATAAGAGATTACAATGAACAATTTGTTGGGATTAGACAAGGAATAAAAGTCGTAGATCATACTAATGATACAGGTAGCTTCTCTCGACAGTCACAGAGTCGTTGCTTGAAAATAGAAGGTGAAATCTCATGCGTGAAATGTAACAGAGATCGCTTAAGGAAACACCACTCGATGATACAACACCTTCGCCGTTACAAATATCTTTATAATTCCGATTCAGAAGCCAGGTCGTCTAATCCGCTAACACTGGTCTGATTGATCTCCTTTAGTTGTTCTTCCTAGAGAGCCCCCGAACAATGGTGTGAGTCACTGGTAGATGGTGAGTGCGATGCCAAGGGTCCTGATTATGTGGGTGGCGAGAGCTGAAGGCTATGCAGCCACCAACAGGCAGATTTGTGGCCTAGAGACTCCCTCAGAATAATGTGAATTTCCTCCAAGCTGTCAATTGCCAATCCTATCTCTGACCTGCTAGTGCGAATATAGGAATGGTGAATTATTATCAGAAAGAATGGTGTGCGAACTAAGGCAAGAGATATCAAGTAGCGACTACGTCCTACCTGATCCAGACACGCTACGCGGTCTAAAGATCCTATCTTTATTCGATGATTTCTCTCAGCTAGCAAGACTGAAATATATACATGATGAATGGTGCCTTCCAAAAGAGGTCGACCAGTAGTAGAATCAAATAATAGGCACCAACAAACATGTCATCCTAAATTTAAATATTATTTTATTAATATATATATAAGGCAGTGTTCAAAAACACTGTTTTAAATTTATTTTGCCGCCAAGATCAATTCATGAAGTTCGGGACATGACAGTCCCCTCCACATTGTTGCTTGTCCTCAAGCAACCTCAGATTAGGTTGCTCGAAGATCTCCACACCTTCCCAAGTAGCATCCTCGAGTGGCAGATTTTTCCACTTCACCAAATATTCCGGAATGACCTTGTTTCGTAGCCTTTTTCTCCCTTACATCTAGCATGATCTCGGGCTCCAAAATCAATTTACCTTCATTGTCAAGAAGAGGTAGCTCTGCCAAAGGTGCAACCTGCTGTCCCAGTGCCTTTTTCAAACAAGATACATGGAAGATGTTATGGATTCTGCTTCCTTGGGGCAAATCGAGTTCATATGCAACTTCCCAATTCTTCTTGTGATCCAGAAAGGCCTATAGAATCTTGGCTTTAACTTTTCAGCACCATTCCCTTTGAGGGATGATTGTCTATAGGGCTGCAATCTTAGGTAAACCATGCCATTGACCTCAAAAACTTTCTCAATCCTCTGCTGGTCTGCATATAACTTTTGCTGGTTTTGAGCATGTTGAAGATTTTCGTTGAGTGCGTTCATGATATCCACATTCTGCTGCACCATATCTCTAGCACTTGGCACCTTACTGTCTGCAAGGATGAGATTCATAAAGGAAGTGGCGTCATATCCATAAAGTGTTTTAAAGGGAGACATACCAATGGACATGTGGTGTGTCGTGTTGTAGTAGAACTCCCCTAAATGTAGCCATTTCACCCAAGCTGATTGCTGCCCTATCACATAGTTCTTTAGGTACTCCTCGATCCACTTGTTCACAATCTCTTTTTGCCCATCTGTTTGAGGGTGGTAGCTAGTACTTGGGGTTAATTCTGTGTGAGCCAAACGAAAAAGTTCTTGCCAAAACAAGATGATAAACCTGCTGTCCTTGTCACTCACAATATTCTTTGGTAGCCCATGGAGTTTAAAGACTTCTTTAAAAAACAGATCAGCAACTTTAGGAGCTTTGAATTTTAAAGTAATGGCATAAAAATGAGCATACTTTGTTAGCCTATCCACCACAACATAAATGCAATCTCTACCTTGCACCTTCAATAGTCCTGTGATGAAATCCATGGATATGCTTTCCCATTTCTGATTTGGAATGGGAAGGGGCCGCAACAAACCAGTTGGTAACACATGCTCAGTCTTATTTTGTTGGCACACCAAACACTCTCTAACATGCTGCAATATGTCATTTTTCAAGCCCTTTCATGAGGAGCGTTCCCTCACTTGTTTGTATGTCTTGTAGAAGCCTGGATGACCAGCAAGAGGGGTATCATGACAAGCTCTCATAATCCTCTTCTTGACCTTGGAGTGTGGCACAAGATACATCCGTTCCTTGTAGAGGATGATGTCTTCAACCACTTTGTACCTGTCATCAAGAACCCTTCCTTCCAAGATATTATTAGCAAACAAATCTTTGGCATACTCAGCTATTATAGCCACTCTCCAATCAACAGATATATTAGTCATAGCATAGAGGTAAGGCTTCCTAGAAAGAGCATCGGCCACCACATTGTTCTTTCCCTTAACATATTCAATGTCAAAATCATAGGATTAAAGTTTGCTTATTTTTGCTACCTATCATTCAAATCACACTGATTGAGAAAGAACTTTAAACTGTTATGATCCGTTTTCACCACAAATTTCTCACAAACCAAATACTGTTTGAATTTTGCAAGGGCATGCATGATAGCCAACATCTCCTTGTCATAAATGGAAAAGTCCTCCGACTCTGCGAGTTTTCTACTCTCATACGTAATGGGGTGCTTATTCTGCATCAACACTGCTCCAATACCTTCCCTTGATGCATCACACTCAAGTACAAAAGGAAATGAGAAATCTGGAATAGCTAAGACAGGGCATGAACTCATTACCTCCTTAAGCTTATCAAAGGCTGCTTGTAGTGTGGGACTCCAACAAAAGGCTCCTTTCTTTGTCAAATTGGTTAATGGTGTTGCAAGCTGGGAGAAACCCTTCACAAACCTTCTATAGTAGCTGCAAAGATCCACAAATCCCCTCAACTGTGTCAAGTTCTTAGGTCTAGGCCAATCCTGAATAGCCTTGATCTTCTCCTCATCGATGCTAATCCCCTAAGCGCTGATCTTATGGCCCAAGTACAAAATCCTGGTCATTCCAAACTCACATTTCGACATCTTAGCATAAAATGAATGCCTCTCAAGAATATCAAGCACCTCCTCTATATGCTTCAAAATTTATAAGAATCAATTTTCTAATTTCTACTTGTAGTATTGAGTTAAAAATTAAAAGATTTTTTTGTTTTTACCCAGTTGTTTGTCTCTCCTTTGAATTGCGTGAGTTGAAGAAAAGAGCCTCCCCTCCGCACCCTTGTAGACCTTGAATAGATAGATCAAATATAGAAAGTTAATTATTATGTATGTAAAATGAATGTTTCTAGAGAGTTGACAATGCCAAATTCATAAATAAGATATGGTAAATCAGATTTAGTAAATCTCACCTCCAACTCATCAAGAACTTTGTCTCGTATCTCAACATTTCAGACCATCTTATTAATGCATGAAATAACACCTACCATGACCTCCTCATCAACCTTAAATATATCAAAGAAGTATAACTTTGGGTTCATGTAGTAGGTCAAGGCATGTATTGGTTAGCGGAGTTGGTTTGTCAATTTGCAATCAATGATGCACCAACTGATTTCATGTTTTTATGTTTCCACCATAATAATGCAAAATGGTCTCTTTGGCCTTATCTATGGCCTCATAAAGGAAACCCATCAACATGTGATCCCCATCCACCATACGAAGAACTCTAACCAAAGGTGCTATCACCTAAAAAATTGAAAATAAATTTGAAATTGTTACAAAATTAACCCCTAAAAAAACAGCAAATAGATAATTTTGTATAAAGTTTATCTTTGTATTTGTTACTTACCTTGATTATCTCTTCTCCATTTTTGATGAATAAGTCATAAAAAATTGTTCTTTAATCTTCTTCCCTTCAAATTTTTCGAAAAATGGAGACTCCAACCAAGCATTAGACAAACATTTTCTTGAGATGAGGAATTGTGGCAAGAATGCTATGCAAAGTGAGGAAGTGGCTAGCAAATTGAGTTGCTCTTGGTCACACAAGCTCCCTCCCATTTGTGTGCTTTCTCATCAAAGAAAGGACCCAAGTATGGTTATAGATAAATTTGGTAACCTATTTAGCATCTTCAACCACACTTTTGACCCATCCGATCTTCTCAATGTCCTCTAACAACAAATTTGACAATGTGCAACACAAGGAGTCTAAGAAATAGTAGGATGCCTCTCCATAATAAGTCTTTTGCATCTACATATGCTATTGTGTTGTTAGTGATAAGTTGGACAACGTTCTCAACCCCAACCTCATTGATCACCTCGTGCAATAGATTGCACAAACTCTAAACATTTTTGACTTCATGCGAGGTATCTATGTAGATAGCATAGCTTACTTTTGTGTTAGTCGGCCTTGGTCGTAGTCGGCCAATTGCTAATAAAGCTATAGATTAGTAAGAATAATACATGTCATGTACTTTCGGGTAATCATGTTCAGATTAATGTTAATGTTAATGTTGTTATGAAACGTCGTGTCGGTTGGTTATCTAACCACCGCCGAACGTTATATGTAGTCTGTTGGGATAGTCGGGAGGGAGGTGCTGATGTTTATATTGTTAAGCACTACTGATACTCTTTGATTGTACATGATATTTCTGATGATGAATAAAGTTTCTGGTATTCAAACATGATATCTTTCTGGTTACTGTTTTATTCTATGTTCTGCACATGACTAGTTTGCCAGGAGTACGTAAGATTTGAATTACATCCCGTAGGCAAACATTTGGCGCCGTTGCCTGAGCGGACTAGGGCATCACTCGTCATGGCAGCGTAATGGGTCAACCGGCGGAAGAACTTGTAAATGCTAATGAGGAACGGGAAGACTCCTTGACAGAAGATCTGGTAAATTTGTGGAAAATATCGTTACGTGACCACGTGCATAGGGAATCCCACATTCGGGAGATCCCTGAGGAAGTCATCTGGGATCGGTTGGAAGTAAACGACAAGGTGAACCACCTCCTGAATCGCATGCCCAGGTTACTGGCCCGCCATTTCATTATACTGCAGGATTTGTGAGAAGAAGAGGATCGCGAGCGCTGAAGGCAGCAAATCTTACAACGTTGTGAAGACAGAACCAAACGTGAAGAGTAAGAACGCGATACTAGCCAGCGCCGTACTTCCGGCAACCAGCAATGATTGCTTGGACTAATAAATGCCCGTACGGCTGAACAAAGACAAACATCGAGTACCTGACGGGCATGAGACTTCGGAAGAGCAAGTTCGGCAATCACTCAGGCTGCAAGAACAAGAAAACCGGCAAAGACGACTAAAGCAAGTCGGTAAGGAATTGGATGAGGACTTAATTGAAATAAATCAGAGCATAAAAAGAACATATGAAAATCTGACAAGAATAGACACATCCATTGAACGAACGCACCATAGTTTGACAGAAGGATGGGACGAAGACCCCTTTAGCACTCCACACGTAGGAAGATATAACCCCTATGAAAATGAAGATGATTTGAATAGAAGCATCAGACGATTTCGAGAGTTGTCCCTCTTGGATGACGACGAACAGCTAAGGAGTGGAAGACCAGAGCTTAAGACCCCAAGGCAAAGAGAGCATCGAAGGGAACTCGAGGAGACCCACGGTGTTGAGGACGTTGACGGAGGACGTGGGAGTGACTCGTACGTGGCCAAGAGTGCAAGTGACGCACAAGGACGTAGCGAGGGAACCACTAGTCTAATCGGGTCCAACACACAAGGAGGTCAACCGGGAAAGATGGCTCATCCGGAATGGCAAAAATTGCCAAAATTCATGGGGAATGGCTCTGAGGATCCCGTACGGCATTGCAAGACATGTGAGACAATCTGGATAGCCAGCGGGCAAGATGATCCCGACCAGTGGCTGAAGGCATTTCCAGTGACACTCAGAGATAGTGCCATTGATTGGTACTCGGAATTGGATCAAGCATAGAGAGCTACATGGAGGGTATTGAAGCAAGCTTTCCAGGAAGAGTTCAAACTTCTACAGGACGATAGTGAGATTGTCACAGAAATATATCATACTAAACAAGGAAAGCACGAGAACGTGCGGACCTACAACAGGAGATTGAAAGATTTGATAGGAAAGCTTGAGGCACAACCGACAGATGGCTTAAAGAAGAGATGGTTCATTGAAGGATTGATTCCCTCGCTCCGGCGAAAAATGAAAGTAGTACCACCATCCTCGTACACCGAAGCATACAATCGGGCGATGGACATTGAAAGTGAGAACAGGACATCCTCGAAGGGGAAGAAGAGGGATGACGAAGAGAGTGCAGAGGAAAGTGAAGATGAATCGGCAACTGTACAAGCTCTTTGGCGGGATATGATGCGGATGATGAAAGAACTGAAAGCCGATAGGGAAGGATCCAAAGAAGCAAATGAATTATGGTGTACCGACTGCAAGACGAAAGGTCATACAAAGGCGAATTGCCTGAAAAAATTATTCTGTGACATTTGCCAAGTTATGGGACACTCTGTCAAGGAGTGCCCATACAACTTAAAAACCAGAAGTTCGCAAGTATTCTTCACCCAAGGTGAACAGTCAACTCCTCCGACCACACCGCCAAAACCACAGAGCAACAATGCATCCCCTAGAGGCTACCGTAACAATCGGAGAAATACGCCCAAAAGCAAAATTTAGTATGATAGCAAAGAATGGCCCATGATCCAATGCCGAAACTATAATGAATGGGGTCACTTCACGAGGGATTGCCCGAGCGGCCAAGGCATCGGGGGAAAGCTATGCAAGTGGTGTGGACCGGGTGATCATGAAGACACCGACTGTCCGAAGCAGAAAGGCAGTATCAATATACTGGAGATAGCCGACGAAGAAGTCTTGGCAATTACAAGGGCGCAGTCAAAAAGGGAAAATTATCCAGACCCTCGTACGGAGAAAGAAAGTTTTCGGGAGGCCAAGACAAAAGTAGAAGAGGCAATGGTGAATGAATGCAGGCATTCTAAAGCTACCAGTACGTTGCTACAGTCGGAGTCGGAGAAGAATATCGTACGGCAGGTGCTTCACACAACCATACCCATTAAGGTAACTAATCTCTTGCAAACGATGCCTTGTCTCAAAGTAGCGCTTACAAATGCTATTGAAGAAAATCTTCAGAAGGGTCCACCAGAACGAACGCTAGAACTGGTAGCCGAAACTGTAGACCCAATGCTACTCGCAGTAAGCATCGGGAGGAAACCAGCCGTCGTCGAGATGGAAATCTTGGGAATGAAATTATCTAACACTATCGTCGATGGAGGTTCGGGAGTAAACGTACTGCCAGAAGAGACTTGGAAGTGTTTGGGTAAGTCGACTCTTTGGCCCCCGACATTCCACCTCGTGGGAGCAGATCAACATGGCATCAGACTGCTGGGTACACTAATGGAGCAGAAGGTCTTGATTGGCACACAGCTGTTTTTGCTAAATTTTGTAGTCATCCCATTGGAGAAAAAGGCGTACGATGCACTCTTGGGATGGGGATGGTTGATAGCTGCCAAGGCAACCCACAACTGGAAGAGGAATACACTCTCAATAGAAAATCGGGGGAGGAAATACACCATTGATCTGAAGAACCAAGCAGTCAGTGAAGATCTAGCATCTTCGGCATTTGAATCCGGAAGCTAATGGAACCAGATGAAGAAGGGGTACGGGAGATTGGGAGTTGCTCGGAGGATGAGACCAGTTCACTGAACGGACTGTTTCACTGGTAGATGGAGGATTATGAAGTCTTCCACCTTGATTGCAACATGCTACAAGTCAAGGAGGGGGAAGCAGAAGAAGACAAAGGCTCAACCAGTGAAACATTTCCTCCTGAGTACGGAGAATATAGAGAAGGTATGAGAGAATTGGATGTGACGCCAGCACACAAGTTTGAACAGGACAAAATTATCAAGTACGAGGAGCCAACGCTGAAAAAGGTAAACCTTGGGGAATCAGACAAACCTAAGGAGATTCTTGTGGGTGATGATTGGGACCCTGTACTGAAGGCGGCAACATTTAGAATTTTCATGGAATATAAAGATGCTTTTGCTTGGACGTACAAAGATTTAAAAGGCGTACCACCGGAGTTATGCGTGCACAGGATCCCTCTCGTACCGGGAGCCCAGCCCGTATGAAAGCGACCGTACAGAATGAACAAAAACTATGCCGCTAAAGTACATGAGGAGATTGAGAAGATGCTGGAAGCCGGCATCTTTTTCAAAGTGGTCAGTGAGTGGGTATCACCGATCGTCATATCCTTGAAGAAAGAGAAGGAGCAAATTAGAATTTGTGTTGACTTTCGTAGTTTGAATGCAATGACTATCAAGGATCCATTTCCTATTCCCTTCACCGACTCAATTCTGGAAGAAGTTGTTGGGCATGAAATGTACTCCTTTCTAGATGGCTTCTCGGGTTACAATCAAATCAGTATCACGGAGGAAGACAAATTAAAGACTACGTTCGTGGTTGAGGACGGGGTGTATGCATACGGGGTGTATGCATACAATCGAATGCCATTTGGATTATGCAACGCACCAGCTACATTCCAGAGGATAATACTCCACATTTTTGATAGAATGTCGGTAGGTAATTTCAAAGCTTTCCTCGATGACTGGTCAATTTATAGTGATAAGGAAAAACATTTGAAAGCCTTAGGCGATTGCATGGAATGGTGTAGAGCAGCCCGCCTTGCCTTGAATCTGAAGAAATGCAGATTTATGGTGCTACAATGGAAGCTGCTCGGACACATTGTGTGCAAAGCTGGGTTGAAAACTGATTCCGACAAGGTGCGAGTCATCGTACAGATGGAGGCTCCGGAGAACGTCACCGGTGTGAAGTCCTTCATCAGGCATGTGGGATACTATCGGAGATTTATAAAAAATTTTGCCCAAGTGTCGTACCCTCTCGACCTACTGACGAGGAAAGGCCAACCATTTATATGGGCCGAAGAACAGGAGAAGGCATTCCAGGAACTGAAGGATCGATTGATCAGCTCACCCATATTGATGTATCCGGACTGGGATAAGGAGTTCCATGTACATGTAGATGCCTCTAATTTTGCCATTGGAGCAACCCTAGCACAAGTGGGAGCACACGGGTTGGACCACCCGGTATTCTTTGCCAGTCGGCTACTTTCAAAAGCAGAAAGGAATTACAGTACGACTGAGCGTGAAGCACTAGGAATGGTTTACTCTATACAGAAGTTTCAACACTATCTCCTCGCCACGCCGTTCACCTTCTTTGTGGACCATCAAGCCTTGATGTATTTAGTAAACAAGCCAATCATTCAAGGACGAGTAAGTCGATGGCTATTATTGCTACAAGAATTTACATTTACTATCATCGTACGACCGGGTAAGAGCCATGTGATTGCCGACCAGTTGTCCAGAATCCGGTCGGGCGAACCTGCCGAAGGAGGCGTGAATGAAGATTTTCCGGATGCATACTTATTCCAGATTGCAATACTACCCTCGTGGTATGAGAAGATTGGGGAATATTTGTCCACATCCACGTTTCCGAAGGAAATGCCACCAGCGGAAAGGCGAAAGCTCATCTTGAAGAGCAAGATGTTCCAGTTGATCAATGGCTTGCTCTACAAAATGGGACCTAATCAGATACTCCGGAGATGTGTCGTAGAAGAAGAGATACCAGGCGTACTAAAGGAGGCACATGAAGGATTGGTTGGCGGCCATATGGGACCAGATGCTACAGCAAGGAAAATTCTCTTGGCAGGCCTATGGTGACCGACGATGCACACTGATGCTAAGGAGTGGGTGTTAGGCTGTGACACTTGCCAGAGGGTTGGG
The DNA here is from genome assembly GCA_007258455.2 of Sequoia sempervirens. Taxonomy (NCBI): domain Eukaryota; kingdom Viridiplantae; phylum Streptophyta; class Pinopsida; order Cupressales; family Cupressaceae; genus Sequoia; species Sequoia sempervirens. The sequence goes on from VDFB02179234.1 coordinate 109,396,111, forward strand.
AAACCATTGAAGCGGGACTTCATGCCACTGCATCCCTCACAGCCACAGGAATTGTTCAAACGATGGGGATTGGATTTCATTGGACCATTAAAGGTGAGTCACCTGCATCGATGCCAATATATTGTGGTTGCTACTGAATATCTGACGAAGTGGGCTGAAGCTCGAGCATTACCAGACAATACAGCATAGAGTACGGCAAGATTTATCTACGAGCAAATAGTGACACGGTACGGCATCCCCATTCGGATCACGAGTGATCGTGGAGGGCATTTCGTTAATCATGTTATCAGGTTGATGACGACGGAGTTCCGAATTTTTCACAACCTGTCAAGTCCGTACTACCTGTGAGCTAACGGGGAGACGGAGTCTACAAATAAGGTGCTCGTATCAGTTATTCACAAATCATGTGGCATGGAAGAAGTTGACTGGGAAGAAAGGTTACTAGCCGTCCTATGGGCATATCGTACAACGTACAAGGTAACAACAGGCCATACGCCCTTCCAACTAATGTACGGTCAGGAGGTGGTGATGCCGATGGAGTATATGGTACCAAGCCTAAGGATAGCCGTGGAGAATCGGTTGGGCGATACTAAAAGTTTAAAGGAAAGACTATACCAACTAAATAAGCTGGACGAGCGAAGGGTGATGGCACAATGGGCGACGGAGAACATGCAAAGGCGAAGGAAATATTGGCACGACAAGCATCTTTGACGAATGAATTTCCGGTCGGGCCAGTTAGTTTTGAAATATAACGGTCGTAACGAGATCAAGCCAAGGAAGTTTAAAGTTCGTTGGTTAGGACCGTTCCGAGTACGGGAAGTATGTGACAATGGTTCTATAAAGTTAGAAAATCTAGATGGGTCACTGATATCAGAGGCAATCAACGGATCGAAGTTAAAGCCATATTAGGAGAGAAAGGCGAAGAATACTATCGCCATCAACATGTTGGGCTATGCCACAAAGGAAGATTGGCCTGTGCAAAGTGAAGGCCCGAGAGAACAAGACTGGGGACTAGGAGGTCCCGGATATGTAGCAGATGATGTCTGGGAAGAATCAGGCCGAGATCAAATAATTGAAGAAAGGTTGGCAGAGAAGCGAGTGGAAGGAATTGCAGTACCATGGATACACAAGCACCTAACCAATGCAGTGTTCGGAACCCCTACCCTATGGCGTCGAATGGGGGGACACTGGCACTATGTGGCCCCTTATGAAGGAGTAAAACGAGGATATGTAGCCGAGGAATTGGACACGGAAGTCCAGGCGGAAAAAGAGAAGCAAGAAGACCATGAACAAAATGAGCACGAGGAGGCGGACTGGGACGATGAACAATGGGATTCTTACTTCGAGAAGAAGGCGCCTTGCTTAAAGACAGCATTGAGGACAGAAGATATATTTGTGTCCACAGTGGATGGGTATACAGAAGACCTTATGAAACAAATGCGTCGAGAACGAAGGAAAGTACCAAGGGTTAGGAAGATAGCAACTCAAGAAGGACTTTGGAGAATAATTCCTAACCTGGCGGGGCCACCAACAGTACAAGGTGACGAGGTTACGTGGTATCAACAGTATGGAGGAAGGTACATTGACGGGAGTTTTCGAGGTATTGGTCCTGCCCCTCTACTCGATAAATAGTTTGATATTGAGTATATAGGAACTTGATGTGAAGAAGAATGTTATAAAAAGCCACCACACACGTGCAAATGGTATTTCACCTCAGAATTAAAAGTTCGGGAACACAACGAAGCAAGAGGGATGAAAAGAAAAGACAAAAGAAGGGAGGAGAAAGAAAATGAACAGAAGTTGAAAAAAATAAATAGAAAGGAAAAAAGCTCCAGATATCAAAAAAATAAAAGAAATATGAAAGAAGTTCGAAAAGAAATTAAAAAAGGAGAAAAAAGAAGAGAAAAGAAAAGTAAAAGAAAGGAGAAAAAATTAAAAAATAAATTAGCAAGCTCGGACAAGAAAAAGAATGTTAAAATAAGGACTCTTAAAATAAAAAGAATTAAAAAAAAAATCACAACCATTGGAAGCAGTGGGCGACCAAGGGGAAATTTAGTTAAAAATAATATAAAAGCAGGCACTCCTATCGTACGGCCATCTAAAGATGAGCTATCTTGGACAAAATGAAATTACAAAGGGAAGAAAGACGTACGACCAAGCATAGAGAAGAGAGTACGGCCACAAGGGATTGCACAACCTCTGGAGGGAGATTCACAGTCAAGTCTTCCAGTCGTACGGCATACATGTAGCATCCAGACCGTACGAAACCTTAAGCATTCATTAGGTTTTGGAATCGTACGGCTTTCATTGTTTTCTCACATCGTATGACCCTCCAGTCAGAGCGTACGAAATTTTTAGAGTTGCCAAGTCGTTCAAAGTTGCAGAGTCGTACAGATTCCACAGACCATTCAGAACGCACTGTATTTTCAAAGTGGCCAAGTCATACGGCATTTTCATAGCTATCAGGTTGTACGGCCCTCTCAGGTTGCACAAGGTTGCCAAATCGTACGGCCCCTCCAAATTACACGGATTGGCCAAGATTCTCAAATCGTACGGATTACAGATATCCTTCAACTTGCACGGTATTTGCATCATCATCAAGTCGTACAGATTTTTCAAGTACTATAGATCGTACGGAATTCATTGTTCATCCATCTTGTACGGCCCCAATTGTTCATCCAGAGCATACGGCTTTCACTGTTACTTCAAAGCGTACGGCCTTTTCAAGCTCAGATCGTACAGCCTTTTCAAGCACAGAGTTTCCAGGTCGTACGACAACCTCAGTCACTCCAGGGCATACGGCATTTTCAAACTTTTCCAGAATTTTGGCATATTCAGATTTATGAAGTACGACAGTTATTGAATTTCAGCAATTTCAGCAGTTTTGATAACTGTTTCGAAGGTTATAAAATCGGCTGGAATCGCCGAACTGATAGACAAATGGACAAAGGCAAGAAGGTTGTGCAGCATAGGCCGAAGATAGCCTCGGTAGGAAAGAGAAAGAAGATGGAGGCTGATCACGAGATGATGTCATGGGAGAATCTTACTGGCAACGAGTGCAAACAGTGGTGGTGAAGCACTGCCGATGACCACGCTCTGAAGATTGCACTACAGCATGCTCGGGTGGATAAAGCCATTCTCGTACCATTTTTTAATTCACGAGAGTTCGAGCCCTGGTTGAAGGCCATGGTAGATAATTATTGCCGACACAGTCACAAATCGGTGATCGACTATAGAGGCTGTACAGTCACAGTTTCCTTCTGGCCGCAGGATTTTGAGCGAGTTTTTGGCGTTTCAGCCACTAGGATAGGCGTGAATAAGCCAAAAAAGATGACGCAGCAACATAAGGAAATCTTGATCCAGCAAGTGTGTCGCCAAGATTTAACAGCTGAAGAAAAGGACACTATATGGAATGCAGGCAATCGGGGCCTCCGCAAACATTACCTGGCAATTGCCGAATGGAAGTGCCTTCTCGATTTAATGAAATGCCGACTCACTGGTGCGAGTCGTGCGTCTGACATCGCCATCTGGATGGTAGATTACATGGTAGGGCTGAGTGTTGGCCGAGTATATAACTGGGCAAGATTACTCACTGAGAGGATCCGGGAATTCTTAGCCCAGCGGCACAAGGCTTTTACATGACACAGCATGCAATTGCTCTTTTCCTTGATGCTGTGCATACTCAGGTGCCGGAAAGCAGATGGGGTCGATTGCAGCCACTCACTCACCTGGATCCCGGGTTGCCGACAGTATTTTACTAGTTTGGACTGGAAGCCAAGCAAGCTGGCGAGGGCACGGTTACAGGAAAGAAGAGGAAATAGAAGGAGGCATCGGTGGAAGAGGAAACATCGGCAGAAGAGGCCTCGGAGCAGGGTGATGCATTGGACAGAGATGAGCCTATAGATTTATCTTCCTTGACCTCGGAGTCTAGTTCACCAGGGGATGAGGAGGTGTCCGTAGCTATTGACGGGCAAACAGTAGCAGCCATGGAGGTACCATTATTGCAACCAGTCGGGTTCACTCTTCCAGCACCGCCAGTGACAGAGAAGGAACAGACAGTGACTTTCACTCTTCCGGTTTCGCCAGTTGGAGTTGGGCGGACACTGAGAGTCGCGGCCTCATCACTGGGCGCATCACCAGGATGGGCGCCACTCGCCACAATGCCATCACACTGGGCGGCCACTGCATTGGTTGAGATTTTAGCTGAGGCTCCTACACTTGAGCAGCTGCCAGCGAATAGGGACCTACCAGGTTCGACCTCCGGAGTTGCAACACCTGGGGAACCCCCGGCGACAGGGACATGGGGGACAGTCACAGACGGGACTGCTGCTCCCCCTATTACACCACCAGGAGCACCAGGGGTAGCCCAGATTGACAGCTGGTTGGGATCAGTAGGCCTCACCTTAGAAGTGGCCCAGCAGCCAAAACAGCGGGAGAAGAGTCCCTCGGAGGGACTAGGGGGTGAGGAAGGGCCAGTCGTTCACACTCAGCAAAGTGAGACGGCTAGACTTGTCAAGGACGCACTTGCACACCCTGAGGCTAGAACAAAAGAGGAGCCAGGGACGACCATACATGAGCCTCAGCAGATAGTCGGGGAACCGCCCCAGGAGGAGGCAGAACCTTTTACAGCTCCCGGCGATGAGGAGAACGAGGAGGGTGACTCCATGGAGGGATTCGTTGTGGAGATGTCACAACCAGACCCATCAGACCCACTAGGCACGGTGCAACGATATGTACAGGAGCTAGAGCATATGGGTAGGTTAATGATCCGAGTGGGACAGGTTTCCAGAGACCTCAGGATTGGCCGATCTCCTCTAATGAGCTAGGAAGTTCAGCGCATCCAAGGATTCGTACAGATGGGGTGTGAGGCTGAGTTCACACGGATATTCGGCGAGGAGTGGCCAGTAGGAGAGACTCCTACAATGATGAGAGCCTGGCGAGGTCGACCACCAAGACTAGCAGGGAGAGACGCAGGGGTTCTGGAAAGCTTATATCACATAGACCTTGCCTTTCGGGATGTCTTTCTCCTCATGAAACGCCAAGTATTTTCTACTGAGGTAGCGGTATCACGAAGAGTGGAAGCCTATAGACTCCTGCAGAGGGTTAAGGAGGAGTCCACTGCTACCATAAGGAACATCCAGAATGACTTGGCCGAACAAACTCAGCTTGCCAGTGAGAGGGGAGCTCGATTGGAAGTCTTGGAGCCTCGGGTGGCCGCCTTGGAGGAGGAAGCAAAGCAGAAAGAGGAAGCATGGGAGCAGCGAGTAAAAGCATTGGAAGATGAGTTGGCTACAAAAGATGTTGATTTGGTGGCCAAGAGTGCAGAGGCGGAGAAGGCAAAAAGCCAACTGATGGAGGCAACCCGTATGGTAAAGGCTGCGAGGGAGAGGGAGATACTGGCCGATCGGCAGCTTCGTACCGAGGAGGTGAGGCGACTGCGAGCGGAGCATTCTTCTACTACTCCGACGTCATCTGTGCATCCAAGGACGCACTCACTTCCCCCTACTTCTCATTGAACTTGTCTTTCTATATGTATGTCGTCTGGAAGACGACTTCTTTTGTGGGGGGGATGATGTAGATAGCATAGCTTACTTTTGTGTTAGTCGGCCTTGGTCGTAGTCGGCCAATTGCTAATAAAGCTATAGATTAGTAAGAATAATACATGTCATGTACTTTCGGGTAATCATGTTCGGATTAATGTTAATGTTAATGTTGTTATGAAACGTTGTGTCGGTTGGTTATCTAACCACCGCCGAACGTTATATGTAGTCTGTTGGGATAGTCGGGAGGGGGTGCCGATGTTTATATTGTTAAGCACTGCTGATACTTTGTGATTGTACATGATATTTCTGATGATGAATAAAGTTTCTGGTATTCAAACATGATATCTTTCTGGTTACTGTTTTATTCTATGTTCTGCACATGACTAGTTTACCAGTAGTACGTAAGATTTGAATTACATCTCGGTGAGGGCAAATACTGGGGTATTGTCATGTCCTCGAAATTGTAATGCTAAATATGAGATATTGAAATACAAATAACAATATGCAATAAGTATCAAAATATAAACATAAATAATTGCCTAAATATAAATACAAAATATTATAATCATTATAATATATTAATAAGAAATACATAATATCTCAATACAAAAAATTGTAACACATGGAAATAAAATACATATATTAGCAAATTCATATTTATCAAGATATTATAATTATGAATATAAATATAAAATAATAGCATGGTGATTTCAATCATTATAATACATAAATACAAAAAGTGACAAGACCAACATAAAATAATAATAGAAATATATTATAATAAAAATATATTAAACAAAGAAACATTTAGAGTGTATTAACAGCTGTAGCCACGATCTTCCAAAAAGGCACAGCCTTCCACTTAATTGCATCTCTTCCCCAAAGTGGGAAAGTATAAGATGGGAACAGATGAGAAGAAGAAAGGAGGGAATAGAGAAGGGAATAAATAAGGAGGGAAAAAACATTCTAATTAGAGAAGCGATGAGGGAAAACTAAAGACAACAATGACCCCTAACCAATCAGGAAATCATAAGGCAGACTTTATACAACAAGAAATTAACCAGGGAAGCGTTGCATTATAGAAGGCAGTGATTAATATTAAAAGAGGGGGGGTATTTTCTGAGTATTGCAGCAGATGGTTATTTATAAGAGAAGATAAAAAAGCAGAATTAGGAAAACAGTTACCAGCAAGGAAAATATGCAAGGAAAAAGAGATATGTACAGATCTTAAATAAGTAAATAACAGGTTTGGAAAGAGTTATGGAATGATCAAGTAAGTATTATCATATATTTGAATAAAAGTTCATAATTACTTATGTATGTAGAAGGTAAGAATAGTGGATTTAGGTGTGATATCAAATATGTTATTAATTAATTCAAATGTTAGTGATGCTTGTAAATATATTTAAATATATTATGATTTATGAATATATTTAAATATATTATGATGGATGAATACATTGAGAATTTGAATGTCATTTTGATAATTGATAATATATATTTAGATATATATATTGTGATTCATATATACAGCATGGGTGATTGACAAATATAATGTATATATAAAAATAGATATTATTTACGATCATCCAATAATGATACTTGCAACAATTATTGAACCTTATAAGCAATTATGATTCTTTAATATAAGAATGGATTTTTGAGCATCTTATTGAAGAAAGAAGACAGATCGGGCTACAGGGAAATACGTCTGAAAGAAGTCTAGTTAGTACGTCGATTAGAGGTAAGTATCCTCAACCGACTGGATAACATTGAGGTTTATATAATCAAATTCGAGTTCCTATGATAGTGGGTTATGGTGTACTGCCTAACTCATTTCTTATTAGAATCAATATTAGTGAATGTTTTAATCTGTGATGACTTGTGAATTCGATTAAGTGCAATATGATAAGTGAATGCATATTAAATGACACGTTGCAATTAATAAATATATATGTCAATATATTGAGTTTCACCTATTCAGCATAAATGAATGACAAATTCCACATCTAGAGATAAATGGGTATTATTTATCAATGTCACAATAATGTTGCTTATAGCAATTATTGTACCTCATAAGCTATTATGTATCTTACTATAAGAATAGATTTCGTGCCAAATCCCTTTCGCTAATACCCATTGAGGATAGGAAGTTTGTGGAGGGAAAGGCAGGTAATTTGGTCACATGATGGATGGATCCCAAGATGGGTAGGAAATCTTGAGGGAGTCCACTTGGAGACCGTTCACGCACCCTTGGCACAGTAATTTTACCATCCTCCGATGTGGTTAGGAAAGAGGAAAGGACGAAGATCTATTCAGTTCAAGAGTAATAAGTTATATCAGATTATGATGTGTTTTATGCACTAGATAATAATGCATCTGCCTTATTCTTAAAACGTTCAGTCTGAAATCATCTAATTTAATCTTGATCAAGGAATTATGTGTATTTGTTTGTTATGCATGATGTGTGCAAGTCCTAAAGGCAAGCTTCATTTACGAGTTAATCAATTGGAAAATACAAAATCCCTTATCCTAACTTGTGCATTTTATGTCTCTAATAAGGGGACATTACAGGTATTTTTCACTTTACAAAAAGATATCACTTAAATGAAATATTAAAAAAAAATGTAATGAGCTTCGAACCTAATTTCTTTTTTTTTGATTTCTTTCTTTCATACTACCTCGATTACATGAAATGGTTTTGTTCAAGTGGCGGTTAGTAATAAACCAAAACGATGTGCGGAAAGTAACTCTAACCCTCGTAATACACTGTGGATCCCACAAAGCGAAGGCGGTGGAGCATTATCGAGGATCTCAAAGGAAAATGTTAAACAAGAACTTCAACCAGAGAGCGCGCCGCCGCTTAACGACGAAAGGCCGTCAGAGGATCCCGTATCTACGTAATACTGAAAATTAGCTCAATCAATTGCGCATATGTGCTACTCAACTGCGGATGGATAAGAGGCTGCACTATATGTATGGAGACTTAGAAATTACAATGTAAAACAAGTAAATAGGGCTTAGTTGTACCTCTTCCACTTATTCAGTGGGAATGTACAATAACTCAAATTGCAAGATAAAGATGAATTGCTGATAGTACTACTAACAGCTTACAAATGTATCAGAATTTTTCAATTAAACTAGAGCTTATCAAGTCTTCATGGTTGCAGCTGTGTAGAGTGTCTTTCAAAGGCCAAAATGCAACTTACAATGCTCAATTCTTTAACAAGAGATGATTAACTTAATTCTGATCTGTCAGACCTGCAATTTAAATGTGAAATCTGCAAACCAATCCTCACTCAATTGCTCATATCTCACTCAATTCATACTCAAATGACAAAATATCAAATGCAGATTGCTCTAGGCATGAAAGCGCCCCATTTAAGAACTCAAACCCTCACCAAACTAGCCATAAACTTTTTGCACAAATCCCAAAGCTATAACAGAATGGTACGGCCCTCTTAAAAGGGTGAACTTGATAGATAAAATCCAAATCAACAGATAAAAATCTATAATTTTGCAATGTGGGTCGCCCCAATGAGGAAAGATGATATATTGAATACCCAGAACAATATCTTTTTGTATTTTTGAGTTATGAATGAAAACTGCCTACAGCTATGCAACATCAGCAACTCTGAAACATGACAAAATGCTTGAATAACATCAGCTAAATGCAAGAAACTCAACTACAATGCCAAAACAACCCAACTACAAGCTAACCTCTCAACTAGTTGCTATCTTTCAAGCAAGAAGATGAGCCAATGCTAGGAGGTGTGCTTTCCTCGAAGCGAATGCCTGAAGTCAATCCAGCAGCATAACGGTGTAGTAGACAAAAAGATCCCAAATGAAGAGCCGAGGGCCCCGACAATAGACAAGAGAGAAACATCTAGAAGCCTGGTGAGGCTTCAAACCCTAATTTCAAATTCAATTTTCCAAAGAATAGAAGCGCTCTTACTATTGAAAATATTTCACTTTTTAAAAATAAAACCAAATTGGCCAAATAGGCCCCTTTCCCTTAATATCCTTTCAATATTAACATTTAAAAGATATAAATTCACCTCTCCAAGGACGCCTCGACCCTCAAAAGTTCCCTTTGAAAACAACGTTGTAATCGCTAGGCAAGGTATAATATTAAAATATAATATTATAATGAAAATAATTTATCTCCAAGAAATATGTGCCCAAGGCTTGAATTGAAGTGCCAATCAAACAATCAAGAAGTTATTAACGTTTCGAACTCTAACCCAACCCGCTCCACCGCTAAAAAATAGAATTTACTAAAAATATGAAGTCGTAGCTGCCCGGAATGCCAAATTGAACATACCATTGCGAAGCTCTCTGAAAACCCAGAAAGAATCCGCAATCAGAATCCCAAACTTCAAGCAACAACCTCCTCAAAACCATGAAACCCTAATTTTCACCATCCGCGTAGCCTACGGGTCTCCGGAATAGGCCAACGTCAACCGGTTTATCAATTACCGAGAAGGGGACATTACGGGCCCTCCCCTAAGATTGCTTGCCCTCAAGCAGTTTGCAAGTCCGATGTCAGAATCTCCTCATCCTCCCAAGTAGCATCCTCCAATGGTAAATTCTTCCACTTTACCAAATACTCTTTGATTGTTCTCCTCCTCAAGGAACGCTCTCTGAAATCAATAATCTGTTCTGGAACCAAAGTCACCTGCCCTTCTTCATCCAAAGGAGGTAACTGTGATGAAGCCACAACGTTGTGTCCAAGTGCCTTTTTGAGGCGAGACACATGGAAGACATTGTGGACCTTACTACTCGAAGGTAGTTCCAACTCATAGGCCACCGCTCCAACCTTTCTAACAACTTTGAATGGTCCATAGAAGCGTGGTTTCAGCTTCTCAGCTCCACTCTTCTTAAGTGTGGACTGTCTATAAGGCTGAAGCCGAAGATATACCATATCACCAACCTCAAATGAGCGCTCAACAAGCTGCTGATCAGCGTACATCTTTTGCTGATTTTGTGCCATTTGAAGGTTGTCCTTCAAGGATTTCAAAACATCTTGGCTCTGCTGCAACCAATCCTTGGCTTGGGGAGCTCTGCTATCGCCAAACACCAAATCAGCAAAGCTCGGAGCCTCGTAACCATAGAGTGCCATGAATGGAGACATTCTATTGACATGTGGGTTACGAACAGCAATATTCACCCAAGTGGGAGCCACTTCACCCATGCTCTTTGTTGCCCGGTGACATGTAACCCCAGAGCAGCTCTCCAACCATTTGTTTACAACACTGTTGACTATCTCTGCTTGTAGGATAGGGTGCTCGGAGTAAGACCGTAATTACCTATCCCTAAAAATTTCCTGCCAAAAGGTGCTTAGGAACTTGCTGTCCCTATCACTCACAATGTTTTTAGGCAACCCATGCAATCTAAACACTTCATGGAAGAACAAATCTGCAACTTGAGCTGCTGAAAAAGTGCTAGTGATGGCAAAAAAATGAGCGAACTTGGTCAATCTGTCAACTACAACATAAATACAGTCTTTGCCTTGAGCCCTAGGCAATCCGGTGATGAAATCCATCGAGATGCTTTCCCATTTTTGATTTGGAATGGGAAGTGGCTGCAGTAGACCAGCTGGAAGAGAGTGCTCATTTTTGTTCATTTGGCAAGTGCTACACTCCTTGATGTAACGATGAACATCATCTTTCAACCCCTTCCAAGAGAACCTCTCTCGAATCTGCCTATATGTCTTGAAATAACCTTGATGACCAGCAAGTGGGATGTTGTGAAAAGTCATCAAAATCTTCTTCTTAAGTTTAGAATCAGCCACCAAGAAAATCCTTCCCTTGTAGTGTATCAACCCATCCACTACCTTGTACCTTTCATCATGAAAAGTACCTTCAATAACGCTGGTTGCAAACTAATTTTTGGCATAATCAGCAAGCAACAACTCCTTCCAATCAGCATTAAGCTCACACAATGAGCTCAAGTGAGGCCTTCTGGACAAAGCATCAGCCACAATGTTATTCTTCCCTTTGACATACTCGATGTCAAAATCGTAAGCTTGAAGCTTACTCACCCACTTCTGCTGTCTTTCATTCAAATCCTTCTGATGCATGAAGTGCTTGAGACTGTTGTGATCAGTCTTGACCACGAATTTGCTCCCTACCAGATATTGTCTGAACTTGGCTAATGCATGCATGATTGCAAGCATTTCTTTGTCATAGATAGAATAGGTTCTTTCAACCCCCCTTAATTTTCTGCTTTCAAACACAATAGGATGCTTATCTTGCATCAAAACAGCCCCAATACCTTCCCCTGATGCATCACACTGTAACTCGAAGGGTTTGGAGAAATCTGGTATGGCCAATACTGGGCAAGAACTCATGATTTTCTTGAACTTATCAAACACACTTTAAGCCTTTTCTGACCACATGAAAGCCCCCTTTTTAGTGAGGTCAGTAAGAGGAGCAGCACTTTGAGAATAACCCTTTACGAATCTTCTGTAGAAGCCACAAAGACCCAAGAATCCCTTCAAATGAGTCAAATTTTCTGGAGGTGGCCAATCTACTATAGCCTTGATCTTTTATGGATCAACCTTCACCCCTTCAGCGCTGATTATATGGCCAAGGTAGAGCAGCTCCTTCATTCCAAATTCACATTTGATTCCTTTAAAACAAACTTTCTCATCTTAAGAATGCTAAGCACTTCCTCCAAGTGTTTGAGGTGTTCTTCCCATGTCTTGTCAAGAAGATGAGAATATCATCTAAGAAGACGTAACAATGTAATTTCTCAAACCGCCTGAAAACTCGGTTCATGCAAGACTGGAAAGTGGCTGGAGCATTTGTCAAGCCAAAGGGCATGACTAGGAACTCAAAATGACCATAGTGGCACCTGAATGCCGTCTTCTCAACATCTGAACCTCTCATCTAGATTTGATAGTAACCCGACCTCAAATCAATTTTTGAGAAGAATTTAGCACCATGTAGCTCATCAATGAGCTCATCAATCCGAGGAATAGGATACCGATTCTTTATTGTGCTTTGATTCAAGGCACGATAATCCACACACATGCGGATGGTGCCGTCCTTCTTCTTCACAAGAACCACAGCTGAAGCAAAGGGACTCTTGCTAGGGAGAATGAAGCCCATCTCCAGAAGTTCCTTTATGTTCTTCTCAATTTCATCTTTCTGCTTCTTAGGATATCGGTAAGGAGTTGTGATGACTGGTTTGGCCCCTTCTTTGAGCTCAATGACATGCTCAGCTCCTCTTTCAGGTGGTGGCCCAGGAGGTAGATCAGCAAACACCTTACTCCTCTTGGTGAGTATAGACTGAATATCTGGAGGATATTCCCTCTTGGTCTCAACTGGACTAGCAGGAAGAACCATGCATTCCGCAGCCCACTCCACTTGGTCATGTCTAATCAGCCTTTCCATCCTTTTGAAAGAAACTATACGAGGACCACCATTGGACATTCCTCTCAACACTATCCTCTTGCCATCAGATTGGAACTTGAGCTCCATTGTTTGTAGATTGAGAGAGATTTCACCAAGTGAACGTAACCATTGTATGCCCAAAACTGCATCTGTGTCACCAATAGTAACCACATAGAAGTCATCTTTGACTTCATAGTTTCCCAATTGTAAAGACATGTTAGGAACTCTTCGGGTGCAAGAAATATGAAAACCATCAGCCACCATGACTTTGAAGCCTTCAAATTCTTCAGTTTTGAGACCTCTCTTTGCAACCACACCTTCATCAATGAAGTTATGTGTTGCACCAGTATCAATTAATGCCACAATACGATGACCTCCTACTCCACCACGAACCTTGAAAGATTCGTTCTTTTGGAAACTAGAGAGTTGGGCAATAGGGCCCCCAACTCCTTGCTCATGATCGGACTCTTCTGTGGCTCTTTCGTCTTCGCTGTCCCCAAAATAAGACTGCTGATCAGACATATCAGATGCTGATTCATAATCAGAATAGGTCCCCATTTGATTATAACGCCCTCTTCCAGGACATCTATGGCCTTTAGTCCAAGGCTCTAAGCATGTGTAACACTTGCCCTCCTTTCTGAGCTGTTCACGTTGCTCTTCAGTCAACTTAGGTGGGAACTTCTTGTGCTGATTAGAAGAATGTCTCTTATCCTTATCCTTCTTATGGCCAAAAGGCTTAGGCGGAAATTTAGGCCTAGGGGCTAATAACTCCATACTACGAGCCTTCTTGATTGCCTCATCAAGACTTGGTGGATCGAAAGCTTTCACCCACCCTTTCAAGGGTTCAACCAAACCTTCGGAAAACAACACAACCAATCTTCTTTCGGTGATGTTGGGCACCATCACAGAAATTCTCTAGAAATCAGCAATGTAAGAATCCAAGGAGCCATGCTGCTTCAGTTGTGCAAGCTCACGAAATCTCACTCCAGGATCCTTAGTGTCGAACCTTTCAATCAGCTTGTTGGTGAATTCTCCATAGGTTTGAATAAGATTATGGCCAAGTGTGACCAAACCATGGTACCACCACTCATGGGCAGCTCCCTCTAAATGAAGTGTTGCAAATTTGATGGCATCTTCTTCTGGCATGGGACGAAGTGAAAGGTAGTTATCCAACTTCTGAACCTACGATCTTGTTGAACACTTATCACTTCCATCGAAGTGAGCCATTGTTACCTTCCCTAAGGCTTGATGAAAATCAGTTCTAGGAGCCATATAAGCTCAGTTATCAGCTCTCCCTCCGTTTCTTATGTTTCTCTGGTTCAAGAATTGATCAAAGGACCATTGGTCTCTAAGATCAGGAGGTAGGGTGGCATATTCCATGTAGGCTTGCCTGGCATCATCTACCAAAGGAGTGGTAGCTCCAACTTGTTGTTCCTCCCTCGGAGTGAATGTAGGAAAGAGCGGTCTAGAGGCTGATCCGCTAGAGTTGGCTTCATGATGTCCAATAGTTCTACTGCCTCCATTACCATTGTTCCCATGGTTCCCATTGTTCCCATTGACCCCACTGCTTTCTCTTATAGCATGGTTTTGACTAGGGGTAACATTCTGAGGAATTTGCTGGTCCATCCGTGTAAGTAACCGGGACATCAGTTCAATCATTCCATCAAACTTCTTTTCCATCCTCTCATCTCTTTCATCCATGGCCTGCTTATGACTTTCAACCACGTTCTCAACTGGTTTACCACTACCAACTAATCTGCCTATTTCTCTCAAGGCTTCTGAAAGAGTGTCTGCTTCTGGCATTGGCAGAAGCTGTATCTGTTGTCTTCTGGCCTGACCTCTGGTGAAATATCTGCAATCACTGTCACTCATCTAACCATTGAATCACTGTTGGGCACAGGTTGGCAGAATCATGGCTCTGATACCACTATAATGAGCCGAACCAATTTTTTTTTAATTTTTACAATTGATTACAATGCAACACGCACCCGTTAAGGTTAGCACAAACCAAAACGATGCAGAAAGTAACTCTAACCAGAATGTACACCAGGATCCCAATGTGGGCAAGGTGTGAGCATTGGTCAGAGGATCTCAAAGGAAAATGTTGAATAAGAACTCTAACCAAGAGATGCGCCGGCGAACGACGAGCATACGGTCAGAGGATCCCTATCTAATGCAATACTGAAAATTAGCTCAACACCAAGTATGTGCTACTCAATCTGTGATGGATAAGAGGCGACCATATGGCAGAGACTTAGGAAATTACAATGCAAAACAAGTAAATAGGCGGCAAGCCAGCCTCTTCCACTTATTCAGTGGGAATGTACAATAACTCAAATTGCAAGATAAAGATGAATTACTGATAGTACTACTAACAGCTTACAAATGTATCAGAATTTTCAATTAAACTAGAGCTTATCAAGTCTTCATGGCTGCAGCTGTGTAGAGTGTCTTTCAAAGGCCAAAATGCAACTTACAATGCTCAATTCTTTAACAAGAGATGATTAACTTAATTCTGATATGTCAGACCTGCAATTTAAATGTGAAATCTGCAAACCAATCCTCACTCAATTGCTCATATCTCACTCAATTCATACTCAAATGACAAAATATCAAATGCAGATTGCTCTAGGCATGAAAGCGCCCCATTTAAGAACTCAAACCCTCACCAAACTAGCCACAAAATTTTTGCACAAATCCCAAAGCTATAACAGAATGGTACGACCCTCTTAAAAGGGCGAACTTGATAGATAAAATCCAAATCAACATATAAAAATCTATAATTTTGCAATGTGGGTCGCCCCAATGAGGAAAGATGATATATTGAATACCCAGAACAATATCTTTTTGTATTTTTGAGTTATGAATGAAAACTTCCTACAACTATGCAACATCAGCAACTCTGAAACATGACAAAATGCTTGAATAACATCAGCTAAATGCAAGAAACTCAACTACAATGCCAAAACAACCCAACTACAAGCTAACCTCTCAACTAGTTGCTATCTTTCAAGCAAGAAGATGAGCCAATGCTAGGAGGTGTGCTTTCCTCGAAGCGAGTGCCTGAAGACAATCCAGCAGCATAACGGTGTAGTAGACAAAAGATCCCAAATGAAGAGCTGAGGCCTGATTAAATAGACAAGAGAGAAACATCTAGAAGCTTCCAGGAGGCGTCCAAACCCTAATTTCAAATTCACCTTTTCCCTCCAAAGAATGGCGTCCTTTTTTACTATTGAAATATTACACTTTTAAAATAAAATCAAATCTCTCAAATAGGCGTCCCTTTCTTCATCTCAATATTTAACATTTAAAAGATATAACTTATCTCTCCATGACGCCTGGACCCTCAAAGTTCCCCTTTTTTTAAAAACAACTTAAGTTGTACTGCTAGGCAAGGGGTATAATATTAAAATATAATATTATAATGAAAATACTTATCTCTCCAAGAAATATGCGCCCAAGGCCAAGAATTGAAGTGCCAACTGAAACAACTGAAGAAGATGACCAGTCAATCCTAACCCAACTCGCTCCATCTAAAAATAGAATTTCTACTAAAAATAGTAAATTGCGAAGTTGCCCGAATGCCAAATCGAATAATACCCCTAATCGCGCAGCTCTCCTAAAACCTGTAAAGACTCGCTAATCGTAAAACCCAAACTGGAAAGTAAACTCCTCAAACTAGGAAACCCTAATTTCACCATCCGGCCGAGACTACCGGTCTCCTCGAATAGGCCAACGGTCAACCCAAGCCATCAATCACCGGTGAAGGGGACATGCTAAAAATTAATCCCTCAGACGAAAAATATCAATCACTTTAGAAGCCACACTGACAAAATTCAATGATATATGGAGGCATTGGATAAGTGAATGAGGTCATTTTGGCGACTTTCTAAAAATATACATGCTCTCCAAGAAGTTTGGAGAACACACAAATAGTCTGATGACATTGTGGAGAGTGTCAAACAAACCAGAATCATTCTTTGAACTCAACGCCACCACAAGAATCCATGAATTGACGCCACAACATTACCCAAGAATCTTGGAGTCCCCTTACCTTACCATTTAGCCTATGGGAACTTTGGAAATAGGCTAATTGTAATGTCCCCTTTCTTCTGAGTATTCAACTGCAGGAACATCTAGCCTATTTGATTCCCATAGGCCATGATTAGGCATTATGAGGGAATAAAATAAAATAAAATATTTATAAAGTTGTTTAAATAAATTAAATCATAAGGATAACTTTATTTTTTTATTAATTTAATTAAGGTGACTAAAATAAAAATATTAAATATTATACAGACACTTTATTAAATAAAGTGTGCTTCTAGAAGCTAGAGGAGGTTACATTTGGATTCTTCTAAAAGAGCCTTTAAAAGGAGATGAGAGCATGTCTTTTTATCATCTTGGTTTTTGACATCTTTTATCAGATTATCCTAGAGAGCTTGTATTTGCAAGTTCAACGTGCCCTAGGACAAATACCTTTGGGTAGAACGGTTGTGTGGATGGAAACCCATTCAACCAAGATTGGTGAATTCACATCAAAATTCACATTGGGACTTAATTGATTAGTTTTGGGAGCTTCAAGGAATAATTGCTGTAGAGAGCGTTTATGGAAATTTTATGAAGTCTTCTTCGAAGACAAAATTTCAGAGTTTATTTGATTATATTCGTAGGGACAAATTTTAGAATATATTTGATATTATTTACAGGGTTTAATTAGGTGAAATCTATTGGTGGCAATCATTTCAGTTTACATCTGCAATCGTAGAAGTTATACCCAACAATAACATATGCCATCCCATTTTAAAAGGTAATCGTAGGTAATAATCAAAGGCTTATGTAAAGTCGTGGTTATTGGCCAGCCGCAAATCCTACAGGTATCGTGGCAAGTATAACCCAAATTATTGACATTTATTGCCATACTTTCTATTGGGTCAGATGTATGGAGTGCAAATATTATTCAATGTTATATTAATGCTACATGGAGTATAGTTTGGTGGTGAAATGAGGAGGGGAAGCAACTATTTAATTCAAATACTATCTACTATAAGTAGAAGAGAACTTCACGGGCTTTAATAAGGGATTAATGCTGCTAGTGTGGGATGGTAGAGGATGATATGAACCTACAAGGAGCTACAATTTTAAAGGGGATATGATGCCATGTGTTAGTGCCAGAACACCTTAAAGGTATCAGGTCTATTGTGAAGGCCAGTTTAATAAGCTAACGCCACTTTTCTGAATCTCGTGTATTTCTCCAAAAGAACCTTGGCATATTAATTCCGCCCACGTACTTTTGAGGAGCGCCGCACAAGGATTCCACGTGGCTATAATGGGAATCGATAATATTAGGAGTGTCACCTGATATTGGAAGGCCTATATTGCTGATAGTGTGAGTTACCATACATCCCGTATGGTATTAGTTTATTAATACCGAACTTGGCCAAGTTAGGTTGATGATACAAAAGTCTATTACTATTTTACTTTGGTCAGTGTAATGTCATTATGAGAAATAATGTATTCTTCTACATAAGTTATATCATTTCCAGATGTTTGTTATTGGATATTTTGACTTCATTAAATTCTGATATTGAATATTTGATATGTTTGCAATAGTTGAAAATCAATGAAATCAAATTATGCTATGAAAATTTGCAAACATTAGATCATACATAGACAAAAAAATAAACTACTTTAGATCAAACCTTCAGATAGTGTAAAACAGTTTGACACAATAGCATTGTGAAACTAGAAAAATCACAAAAATCTTGTTCAAAGGGTAAGGGTCTTTACACTAATGGCCTTTGAACATATTAGGTTTGAGAACGGACATTACAGTCCTCCCCCCCCAAGATTGCTTGTCCCCAAGCAATTGCAAGTCTGGATGTTCAAATATTTGCTCATTCTCCCAAGTGGCATCCTCGATTGGTAGATTCTTCCATTTGACCAGATATTCTTTGATGGTCCTTCTCCTCAATGTGCACTCTCTGAAATCTGTCAATGGTTCAGGAACTAATACAAGCTGCCCTTCCTCATCCAACAAAGGTGTCATATCCTGCCAATAAATGAAATTGCAAATCACCTCATCTCCTAAATGCTGTCCGACTCTCCTAGTATTTTGAAAAGACATAAAATATAAATTATTATTTTATCAAGCCGACCACCCTTTGGCGCCCAATATTATGGCACAGTTTTTGCTGACTCCCTTATAATCAGGAATTAAATTAAATTATGTTCTTCTAAATGGGCTAACTTTGTCATAAGGATATATAAATAGCTCCCAAGTCGTAATGGAAAAAGGATTAGAAGGCAACGATTAATAATAAAGCAGAGATAGAGGAAAAAGGGCAGTAATTAAAGGGCTGCAATTAGAAATAAACAAAAAGACAACAATTAATAATTAAGGAAAGGCTGTGATCAAGGGACAACAGTTAATAGGAAGAGTCACCTCTATTCCTAAGGCACATGATGGGGATATATGAGGGAAGAAACATCATTTGCAAGGAATTATCTTCAGGAAATATTTAGTTTGAGGCCGATATCTGCAGACTGTAGAAAGCATATCAGAGTTAATAATTTGCATTCAAGGACAAAATTAATAATTATTACATCTGGTGTTGTAGATATAGCAATCATATGTTTTCATAGATATTGTGGTATGCTCTATCCTTATTGTGATGTATTTAGTATTGCATGATGTCTATTGAATCTAATCATATTTAATGTTTTGCAATGCTCATCAATGCAACCATGGGTAGAATGGGGGAAATTTCAGTAGGTTGAGCAGTTACTAGATCTCTTTCTAAGTATGCCACTCCAAGCTGGCCACTTGGGGCCAAGGGGGTGAGTATTTGCCCTTGGGCTTAGGAAGGTGAATTTACGGGCATCCTATTGTAGTTTCTCCCAATTCTCCACATGGATTGGTTGTTGTTTGTAAGAGGGATGGATGAGGTAGCAAGGGTAGGGAATGCAGTGGCAAGTTTATTTTCCAAGTACGCCACCCCATGTTGGATGATTGTGGGTCTGCCTCTTGAGGGCCAAGAGGGGTGGTATATCCGCTCTTTGGCTTGGTATGGATAGCTTCGGGCAGACTTATCATGCTTCTCATCCATGTATGATTATGGTCAAACTTCCAATACACATTATGAGTATTGGGTGATTTATATTGTTTGAGGTAGTTATGTATTTACACGGTTTAAATAGATAAGATATTTATGATATATGTTGATCATATGAATATATTCCAGTATTATCTAACATGATTGCAAGACCTAAACCAAGATTTATCTTGCTTACAACATTTAATTGGTAAGATATAACCCTAACTTCATTATACTTGTGATTCTAGGGCAAGATTTAGGGTTATTCACAAAGGGCACATTACAAGAGGTAACTTTGTAGAGACAACAACATTGTGTCCAATTGCCTTTTTAAGACATGACACATGGAAGACATTATGCACTTTGCTACTCTCTGCTAGCTCTAACTCATAAGCCACTTCTCCAATCTTTTTGGAGATTCTGAATGGGCCATTCTAAACGTGGCTTCAACTTTTTTGCTCCACTCTTCTTGAGAGTAGATTGCCTGTAAGGCAGAAGTCTTAAATAAACCATGTTTCCAACCTCAAACACATGCTCAATATGGTCCTGATTAGCATACAATTTCTGCTGATTTTGGGAATGCTGGAGGTTATCCTTCAAGGGTTTCATAATAGGCTGACTCTGCTGCAACAAACCCTTGGCTTGGGGAACTTTGCTATCACCAAATAGTAAGTCTATGATGTTGGGAGCCTTATATCCATACAAGGCCATGAATGGAGACATCTTGATTGACATGTGATATGTGGAGTTGTCGCAATATTTTCCCAAGTGGAGCCATCTCACCCTAGCTTTTTGCTGTCTAGAAACATAGTTTCTGAGGTATCCTTTTAGCCATTTGTTGATGATTTGAGTTTATCCCATTGGTTTGTAGGTGATAATTGGTGCTCGGGGTAAGCATAGTACCACTCAATCTGTATACCTCTTGGGAAAACATGCATAGGAACTTGTTGTCCCTATCACTCAACATTTTTGGGCAACTCGTGCTTGAATACTCCTCTAAAGAACAAATCAGCAACCCGAGTTGTTGTGAAAGCTGTGGAAATGGTGAAGAAGTGTGCAAACTTCTTCAGTTTATCAAGAATAACCAAAATACAATCTCTCGCTTGCACCTTGGGAAAACCCATGATGAAATCCATGGAGATACTTTCCCATTTTTGGATGGGAATAGGCAAGGGCTGCAATAAGCCTGTAGGAAAAGCATGCTCATTTTTGTTCTATTGAAAAATTTGATATTCTTGACATACCGAAGTACCTCATCCTTGAGCCCCTTCCATGAGAACCTCTCCCAAATCTGTCTGTAGGTCTTGAAGTAACCTTGGTGACCAATAAAGGGCACATCATGGAATGTTTGAAGTACCTTCATTTTGAGCTTAGATTCGGGCACCAAAAAGATTCTTTCCTTGTGCAAGATCAATTCGTTCACCACCTTATACCTATCATCTTGCAAGGTACCTTCAACAATACTAGTGGCAAAAGAATTTTGGACGTACTCTGGAAGGATTTGCTCTTTCCAATCAGCAGTAATCTCCATCATAGAGCTCAAATATGGCCTTCTTGACAAGGCATCGACCACGATATTGTTCTTTCCTTTGACATACTCTATGTCAAAATTGTAAGCTTGTAGCTTACTGACCCACTTCTGCTCTCCTTCATTGAGGTCCTTTTGTTGTAGGAAATGCTTAAGGATATTATGGTTGGTCTTCACAATGAACTTGCCACCAACCAAATATTGTCGGAATTTGGCCAAAGCATGCATGATCACTAACATCTCCTTATCATATATTGAATATGTCCTTTCCACACCCCTCAACTTTCGGCTTTAAAAAACAATTGGGTAGAACAACACGTATCCCTTCTCCCTAAGCATCACACTGAAGCTTGAAAGACTTGGAGAAGTCTAGTATGGCCAAAATGGGGCATGAACTCATGATGTGCTTGAATTGATGAAAATTCTTCTATGTTGCATCTAACCATACAAATGCCCCCTTTTTAGTTAGATCTGTGTGAGGGACAACCAATTGAGAATATCTCTTCACAAATCTTCTGTAGAAGCCACATAGACCCAAAAACCCCTTCAATTGAGTAAGGTTTTTAGGTGGTGGCCAATCGAAGATGGCCTTAATCTTCTCTTGGTCTATGCTAACCCCCTTCAAATTGATCACATGACCAAGATACATGAGTTCGATCATACCAAACTCACATTTGGACCCCTTGGCAAATAGGGATTCAGCCTCCAAAATTCTTAGAAACTCCTCCAAATGTTTCATGTGCTCTTCCCACGACTTATTGTAAATCATGATATCTTCAAAGAAGATCAAAACAAACTTCCTTAATTGCTTATTGAACACCCGATTCATAGAAGATTGAAAGTTGTGGGGGCGTTAGTTAAGCCAAAGGGCATAACTAAAAACATATAATGCCCAAAATGGTATCTGAAAGAAATCTTCTCAACGTCTTCTTCCCGAATTCTAATCTGATTGGAAAATAGAGCCACCTCAAAATTCCTAACCAAGTGGAAGAATTTTCTGGTTGAAGATGCAACATGGAATTATGAACGATTCATACAAAAGATTTTAGAGTTGCTAAGCATTGAGGGCAATGCTTTTCTGAAGGGGAAGGGAATGTTATGATCCTAATATGATATATTCTTAAGTGTATATTATATATTCCTAAGGATAAGCACTTGTGGCATGCATAATCCTAACATAAATATTAGTTAATATACTAATACCTGTTAATTAGGATGAAGGGGTATGTCCCTACATAGTTTAGCCTATAAATAAGGAAGAAAATTCTCTCCCATATCATGATATCATCTTTTATTCAATTCATATTATATTTTCTGATTATTGGAGGTAACCCCTTTGAAGTGGATTGCTATAATTCTGAATTTTACAAGTATTTCCAAGAAATAACATAACACATTGGAAGATTGTAGTTGGAAACACCAAGACAGAGGGAGCATCGAAAAGACCTCGAAGGCAGCCTGAGGGTGATAGACGCTGAAAATTGACGAGTAGAGGATTGCAACGTATCTGAGAGTGCAAGGAAAGCATTGGAACATACAAATCAAAACTCTCCAAGCAGGTTACTATCATAAAAGGTGCATCAGAGAGGCAAGATGGTGACTCCCCCAATAAGTCCAAATGTGGAGCAGTAGAAACTCCCGAAGTTCACTAGAAACGGGTTGGAGGACCCTGTATGACATTGTAAAACTTGTGAAATAACCTAGGTAGTGAACGGTCAAGACGACAAAGCTTATTGGCTGAGAGCATTTCTAGGAACTCTCAGAGGAATAGCAATAGATTGGTAGACCGAACCGGAAGTAGGTCACAAAAACACATGGGAGGCATCAAAAAGAGCATTCTAGGAAGAGTCCAAACTCTTGAGGGATGACAAAGAAATCGTAGCAAAAGTATACAACACCGAACAAGGTAAGCACGAGAACGTGTACTACCTTACGCTGTAGACTCCTGCATGGAATTGTTCACAAATTGGAAACGTCCAACCAGTCACGGTTGAAGAAGAGGGGTGGCCCACCCAAGCGCTGATCCGTCAAGGAAGGAAGAAGATGATGATCGTGACTCCATCATTGTGCACCGATACCCAATTGGGCAATGGACAATAAAATGTGAAGATGTAAGATGCATCTCTTGAGGGAAGAAGAAGATAGACGATGGCGACAACACATATGAAAAAAACGACGGTGAATGAAAGACTGTACAAGCTTTGAGAAAAGACATGATAAGGTTGATGAAGGAGTTAAAGGCTGAGAAGGAGAATACAAAGGAAAACAAGGAATTGCGGTGCACTGACTGCAATGGAGGTCATAAATTTTTT
>VDFB02179234.1:109420090-109485735 GCA_007258455.2 Sequoia sempervirens
AAAAAGAATTAAAAAAAAAATCACAACCATTGGAAGCAGTGGGCGACCAAGGGGAAATTTAGTTAAAAATAATATAAAAGCAGGCACTCCTATCGTACGGCCATCTAAAGATGAGCTATCTTGGACAAAATGAAATTACAAAGGGAAGAAAGACGTACGACCAAGCATAGAGAAGAGAGTACGGCCACAAGGGATTGCACAACCTCTGGAGGGAGATTCACAGTCAAGTCTTCCAGTCGTACGGCATACATGTAGCATCCAGACCGTACGAAACCTTAAGCATTCATTAGGTTTTGGAATCGTACGGCTTTCATTGTTTTCTCACATCGTATGACCCTCCAGTCAGAGCGTACGAAATTTTTAGAGTTGCCAAGTCGTTCAAAGTTGCAGAGTCGTACAGATTCCACAGACCATTCAGAACGCACTGTATTTTCAAAGTGGCCAAGTCATACGGCATTTTCATAGCTATCAGGTTGTACGGCCCTCTCAGGTTGCACAAGGTTGCCAAATCGTACGGCCCCTCCAAATTACACGGATTGGCCAAGATTCTCAAATCGTACGGATTACAGATATCCTTCAACTTGCACGGTATTTGCATCATCATCAAGTCGTACAGATTTTTCAAGTACTATAGATCGTACGGAATTCATTGTTCATCCATCTTGTACGGCCCCAATTGTTCATCCAGAGCATACGGCTTTCACTGTTACTTCAAAGCGTACGGCCTTTTCAAGCTCAGATCGTACAGCCTTTTCAAGCACAGAGTTTCCAGGTCGTACGACAACCTCAGTCACTCCAGGGCATACGGCATTTTCAAACTTTTCCAGAATTTTGGCATATTCAGATTTATGAAGTACGACAGTTATTGAATTTCAGCAATTTCAGCAGTTTTGATAACTGTTTCGAAGGTTATAAAATCGGCTGGAATCGCCGAACTGATAGACAAATGGACAAAGGCAAGAAGGTTGTGCAGCATAGGCCGAAGATAGCCTCGGTAGGAAAGAGAAAGAAGATGGAGGCTGATCACGAGATGATGTCATGGGAGAATCTTACTGGCAACGAGTGCAAACAGTGGTGGTGAAGCACTGCCGATGACCACGCTCTGAAGATTGCACTACAGCATGCTCGGGTGGATAAAGCCATTCTCGTACCATTTTTTAATTCACGAGAGTTCGAGCCCTGGTTGAAGGCCATGGTAGATAATTATTGCCGACACAGTCACAAATCGGTGATCGACTATAGAGGCTGTACAGTCACAGTTTCCTTCTGGCCGCAGGATTTTGAGCGAGTTTTTGGCGTTTCAGCCACTAGGATAGGCGTGAATAAGCCAAAAAAGATGACGCAGCAACATAAGGAAATCTTGATCCAGCAAGTGTGTCGCCAAGATTTAACAGCTGAAGAAAAGGACACTATATGGAATGCAGGCAATCGGGGCCTCCGCAAACATTACCTGGCAATTGCCGAATGGAAGTGCCTTCTCGATTTAATGAAATGCCGACTCACTGGTGCGAGTCGTGCGTCTGACATCGCCATCTGGATGGTAGATTACATGGTAGGGCTGAGTGTTGGCCGAGTATATAACTGGGCAAGATTACTCACTGAGAGGATCCGGGAATTCTTAGCCCAGCGGCACAAGGCTTTTACATGACACAGCATGCAATTGCTCTTTTCCTTGATGCTGTGCATACTCAGGTGCCGGAAAGCAGATGGGGTCGATTGCAGCCACTCACTCACCTGGATCCCGGGTTGCCGACAGTATTTTACTAGTTTGGACTGGAAGCCAAGCAAGCTGGCGAGGGCACGGTTACAGGAAAGAAGAGGAAATAGAAGGAGGCATCGGTGGAAGAGGAAACATCGGCAGAAGAGGCCTCGGAGCAGGGTGATGCATTGGACAGAGATGAGCCTATAGATTTATCTTCCTTGACCTCGGAGTCTAGTTCACCAGGGGATGAGGAGGTGTCCGTAGCTATTGACGGGCAAACAGTAGCAGCCATGGAGGTACCATTATTGCAACCAGTCGGGTTCACTCTTCCAGCACCGCCAGTGACAGAGAAGGAACAGACAGTGACTTTCACTCTTCCGGTTTCGCCAGTTGGAGTTGGGCGGACACTGAGAGTCGCGGCCTCATCACTGGGCGCATCACCAGGATGGGCGCCACTCGCCACAATGCCATCACACTGGGCGGCCACTGCATTGGTTGAGATTTTAGCTGAGGCTCCTACACTTGAGCAGCTGCCAGCGAATAGGGACCTACCAGGTTCGACCTCCGGAGTTGCAACACCTGGGGAACCCCCGGCGACAGGGACATGGGGGACAGTCACAGACGGGACTGCTGCTCCCCCTATTACACCACCAGGAGCACCAGGGGTAGCCCAGATTGACAGCTGGTTGGGATCAGTAGGCCTCACCTTAGAAGTGGCCCAGCAGCCAAAACAGCGGGAGAAGAGTCCCTCGGAGGGACTAGGGGGTGAGGAAGGGCCAGTCGTTCACACTCAGCAAAGTGAGACGGCTAGACTTGTCAAGGACGCACTTGCACACCCTGAGGCTAGAACAAAAGAGGAGCCAGGGACGACCATACATGAGCCTCAGCAGATAGTCGGGGAACCGCCCCAGGAGGAGGCAGAACCTTTTACAGCTCCCGGCGATGAGGAGAACGAGGAGGGTGACTCCATGGAGGGATTCGTTGTGGAGATGTCACAACCAGACCCATCAGACCCACTAGGCACGGTGCAACGATATGTACAGGAGCTAGAGCATATGGGTAGGTTAATGATCCGAGTGGGACAGGTTTCCAGAGACCTCAGGATTGGCCGATCTCCTCTAATGAGCTAGGAAGTTCAGCGCATCCAAGGATTCGTACAGATGGGGTGTGAGGCTGAGTTCACACGGATATTCGGCGAGGAGTGGCCAGTAGGAGAGACTCCTACAATGATGAGAGCCTGGCGAGGTCGACCACCAAGACTAGCAGGGAGAGACGCAGGGGTTCTGGAAAGCTTATATCACATAGACCTTGCCTTTCGGGATGTCTTTCTCCTCATGAAACGCCAAGTATTTTCTACTGAGGTAGCGGTATCACGAAGAGTGGAAGCCTATAGACTCCTGCAGAGGGTTAAGGAGGAGTCCACTGCTACCATAAGGAACATCCAGAATGACTTGGCCGAACAAACTCAGCTTGCCAGTGAGAGGGGAGCTCGATTGGAAGTCTTGGAGCCTCGGGTGGCCGCCTTGGAGGAGGAAGCAAAGCAGAAAGAGGAAGCATGGGAGCAGCGAGTAAAAGCATTGGAAGATGAGTTGGCTACAAAAGATGTTGATTTGGTGGCCAAGAGTGCAGAGGCGGAGAAGGCAAAAAGCCAACTGATGGAGGCAACCCGTATGGTAAAGGCTGCGAGGGAGAGGGAGATACTGGCCGATCGGCAGCTTCGTACCGAGGAGGTGAGGCGACTGCGAGCGGAGCATTCTTCTACTACTCCGACGTCATCTGTGCATCCAAGGACGCACTCACTTCCCCCTACTTCTCATTGAACTTGTCTTTCTATATGTATGTCGTCTGGAAGACGACTTCTTTTGTGGGGGGGATGATGTAGATAGCATAGCTTACTTTTGTGTTAGTCGGCCTTGGTCGTAGTCGGCCAATTGCTAATAAAGCTATAGATTAGTAAGAATAATACATGTCATGTACTTTCGGGTAATCATGTTCGGATTAATGTTAATGTTAATGTTGTTATGAAACGTTGTGTCGGTTGGTTATCTAACCACCGCCGAACGTTATATGTAGTCTGTTGGGATAGTCGGGAGGGGGTGCCGATGTTTATATTGTTAAGCACTGCTGATACTTTGTGATTGTACATGATATTTCTGATGATGAATAAAGTTTCTGGTATTCAAACATGATATCTTTCTGGTTACTGTTTTATTCTATGTTCTGCACATGACTAGTTTACCAGTAGTACGTAAGATTTGAATTACATCCCGTAGGCAAACAATCTAGAGACTTCAAAACACCAATGTACCATTAGAGGCCACTAAAAAATTAATGAGAGTTCTATTTCGTCCATCTGTCCATCCATTTGATAAGATGTTGTAGCCTTTTTACCGCCATACTTCTTTTTGATCATCAAGCACAAGCCGTGTGTTTTTTACAGTTTCATCTAGCAATGGCCCATTCAATTCTCTCACTATTGGAGTCTTAAACCCCTTACCAACAACTGTTAATGCATTCACCAACCCTTCCCAATATGGGTTGTTCACCATATTGAAGGGTAAATTATTATAGTATCAAAAGTTTTTTGCTGCCATCTTAGCTTCATGGTCTTTTTCCTTATTCCAAGCGGTACCTTCAAGTGAGGGATGTGCTCTTGGAACATTGCATGGAATAAAGAAATTAGAAATTTGGTGATGATGAAGGAATATGGCTAGAAATAGAACCCTTAGGATTCTCACCAATAGAGGAATGTGGATGACAAATGCTTGGAGTTGGGGTAACAAAGGAATCTGTAGATACATTCTTGATTCATCATTGATGCTATTGCTTCCTTTGTTTTCTGCTTTTCCACTTTTTTCATTTCAAACTCAGCAAGTCAAGCATTCATCTCTCTTGTAACCTTTTTAGACACCTTAGGCATGCCTTCACATTTTGTCCAAGTATTTTAGCAAGGTGGTATTTTAATTTATTAATTACTCCTGTCATAGGCTGCTTGCATTCTTACAAGTGACTTGGCCCTTGATAGCTCCCGTTGTCCCATACTTCCATGTAGGATCTTTTCTACCACTCATTTGTGTTGAACTTGACTTTGCTATTTTAACATGGGAAAAAAATTAGTAGGATTTTGAAAAAAATCAGCAGCAAGCAAAATGATAAGCATTAATCTGAAAAAAATAGAATGAAAATAGAAGCTAAAAGTGTTAGGAAATAAGGGTTGAGGGGAAATGGAATTTTTTTTGATAGCATTTCACCTAGTTTTTCAAGTTTTTTAAATTTTCAACTAAAAAAATAGAAAAAGAAAATAATAGTTACATGTTTGATGATTTGATCAAATTTGAATCCTTAAATTCTCTTTATCAAATAGTTTTCTTGCTATGTCGATGCTTTGCTGGGGTGAAATGGATGAATAAGAGCAAAAAATGACCAAAAAAAGATAAATTTTCACTTAGAAATGCATAGCTGCTATGTTTAGGCACCACAAGAGTCCAAACTTAGGACTCAAGAATCTAAGCTTGAGGCTTGATGGGTTTTGGAGCAAGACTTCGTCGAATACTCTCCAAGGCTCGGCAAGACTTGGCGTGTGAGTCTAGTCGACGTGGTGCAACCAGCTTAGAGACTTGTGAGTTTGGTGAGTCGTGCAAAGTACTTGCTGAGTCCTCAAACTATGATTAAGAGGAACATATTCACCTCTAGGAGGGGGGAGAAGTTTGTAGTTGTACATAGTTCCTTGCATCTATTGACCGCAACACACTTATGTACAATGAGAGTACAGTAGTCAAATGGGATGTAGAGCTAGAGGAGCCAACCATGTTGATGATGATGTGACACAAGTAGGGTTGGTTGGTATTGGTTTGGAGGAAGTTGACCTAGAGGAGTCCAATAGTTCAAGTGATGATTAGAGGTATTAGGCCATTGGCCAATTGTATTTGAATTTTGAATGTAATCATCATTTTGAATGTATTATAAATATATTGATATTCGACATTTTCATTGTTCAATGCAATATGCTTAGTATTTTAAAGCTTGATTTCTTATTCCTTGTACATTTTTTTATAAGAATTGTTTAAGTACCATATATATGTGTACTACCATCCCCAAATCTAGGCCCTGGTTCCCTTGTCCCATTCTTCTAAGACTCTATGGAACATAGGTAATAATACCTTCAAGTAAGTTGATGACGACTGCCTCAGTTGATTCATTCATTGCTACAACTTTGCCACCTAGTGAAGTAGTCCACGGCTGTCAATATGAACCCATGCCTTGCATTGGAAGGAGGATTGATTGTCTCAGTGAAGTCTAGCCCCCACTGCACTAAAGGCTAGTTGGCAGAAATGGGCATCAAGGAAATCTATGCATTTCTTTTGTTTCTAGTGTCAAATGGACACTCTTGGTAGGTTCTTACCCATTTGTGGGTGTCAGAAAGCATTCTAGGCCAAGTGTTCCCACCTCTCATGAACTTGGTTGCAGTGGTTTGAGTGCCCACCTGAAAGGACTTGGTGGAACTCCATTAGTAGTGGTGGGACTCTTTTTCTTCATGTATACCTTAGCAGCACGCCTTTGTAATTTCTTCGGAAAAGGATGCCATCAATCAACCTGAATGGCGATGCCTATAATTTGTAAGCCTTGTCCTAGCTAAGTTTAGACCAACAGAGTATTGCCTTGTTTCTATAAATCTGGTTCCGTCTTCAATCTAGTTAGTCTCTTGCTTCTGTTCATGTAGCATGCAGTTCTCTTCTTTTTCCTGCTCTATTTCTATCTCCTTGGAAAAAAGAACCTCATCA
Source organism: Sequoia sempervirens (assembly GCA_007258455.2). Lineage (NCBI taxonomy): Eukaryota > Viridiplantae > Streptophyta > Pinopsida > Cupressales > Cupressaceae > Sequoia > Sequoia sempervirens. Next base: position 109,426,574 of record VDFB02179234.1, read on the forward strand.
TATTTAACAAGTGTGTGAAAATGAACACAGATGATTTAACAGTTTATTTCTTGTCTGGGTAAATGATTCATATTTATACTAGGCTCTAATATAGCTTGTCTGCCATAAAAAGAGTAGCATTATATACATTAATTCTTCCATATTTGTTGTCTGATGGAGGGTTGTGCTTGCTTTAATAAGTACAGAACACAAGGAGTTACACAGAATCAGCTGGCTAAAGAATTTGGAATAAAAGGGAATAAATTGTTTTATATTGTAAGGAGCCTTGAGTCTCGAGGCTTGCTGGTAAGACAGTCAACTCTCGTACGTACAAAGGGAGGTGGTTCTGAAGCTGAAAATGGGTTCAAAAGCAACTCTATTGTTAATACCAACTTAATTCATTTATCTCGTTATGCAAAGCATCTAAATTTAAGCTCTCAACAGCGGTTTGAGATTAGAAAGTCCAATGCTTCAGAATTTATTGAAGATAGAAATATGCCTTCTGGAATGGAAGGTGTTGGACAGGGGGGTAGAGAAGACCTCCTCATTAAGGATGATTTGCCAGCAATGAAATCTGTATGTGATAAACTAGAGGAATCAGATGGCAAGGTATTTCTTTAATGTTAACATTTGTAAATACCATGTTTAATTTTGAATGGTTTATGGCATATGCTTCTGTAGCTAACTAATAAGAGTTGTTCCTTTTGCCATTTTAAAGGTTCTTGTGGTTTCAGATTTGAAAGTGAGTCTTGGATACCGCATGACTGTAGGGCATCGAGCATGGCGCAGAGTATGCTTTACTTGCTACCAAATTAAATTAATGTCTCTAAGTTGAAGTTTTAGTTCTCATTAATCTGTTATAGAACGCATAAAATCATGGCGGCAATGTCTGTAATTAGAATTGTTACATAGCTCCTGTGTAGAATGAGAAAATAATCTCATATTACAATCTTTTACAGATATCAAAAAGGTTGATGGCAGCTGGACTTGTGGAACTCTTCCAGGCTCGTATTGATAAAAAGGTGTGCCTTTTGTAGATGATTTGAGTCTTGGATGGTAGATGGCAATTTAAATGCAAAGGATTAGTAACTTCTATTGAATTCAAGTGATTTCACTGTGGCATATTGACAGCAAAGGTTTCTCCTCTTTTTTCCCTTAAGAGATTTAGAATCAAGATGGTCTAGTGTTATCAACTTATTTCTGATGTACTAGCAAGGACTCAAATGCACTTCCTCTCATTAGCATATGCTGGGGTGTTAATACTGCTAAGCTAATAAATCTCATCGAGGTTTGGAATGTTGATTGTTCTTTCAGCAACCCCTTAAGCCATTTCTTAATTAATGCTCCTTGTCAGGCTTTGATACCATGTCATTTTCCATTTACCAGCTAGTACTGAACCTTTCGTTAGCATGTGGGGGTCCTCTATGATGAGAGATAGGCCCTTTGTGGTCCAGAGCATAGCGTGTCCTGCCAAACCTAGTTATTTAATTCTAGTTCTACACTTACCCATCCATAAATTTGTGGTTTCAGTTAAAATTTCCCTAAAGAAATTACCATTCAATTGCTACTGTCACATAATACAAATGCTAGCAGGGAAGTCTTATTGGCTTCACATACACACACCATCGAACTTTTGCATCTTATCTTTTATTTAAAAGGAGCCACATTTGGTATAGAATTTTTATTTCCCTTGAGAAATAACAGCGATCTTGGTATTGAAATTTCTGGATATATCTACATTTTTGTTTTTATTCTGAGATTTCAGGCGTGCTACGTCATTCATCATTAGATTGATGAACTGCTGAGCAAAATAAACCAGGTAAGAGGCATAAACATAGTCACCCAGGAGATTGGAACAGGGACACCTTTTTTAAGAATAATGGGTACCCGTACACATGTACCATGTGAAACTATAAAATATAATTCATAAATATGTAACTTCAGAAATTAAAAAATAGTAGTATACAGTCAATAAACAACTTTAAAACAACAGAACACATACAAATTGAATTTTTTGCAAATGAGATTATGATATGGCAATTAATTGATTACGGTAAGCAAAGAATAATAGATACTACTGTTGCCTGTTTTAATAAAACATTTTAATAGGAGACTGCTGTTCAAGTCAGGAGAATACACAGAAGATGCAGAATAAAGTCTCCTGGCAGCGGGAATTGTTTCTGTACTAGTCTCTGGGTTATTGGAGATGTGTCTTCTGATTTTGGTGGGAATAAACATTTAAATACTAAAGTACTAAGTGCAAAAATGATTACAAGTGTGTAGGCTTGGCTTTGGAACATTTTTTCATAGGCTTAAAGTTTAAATATATTTCTTAGCAGAAAGAAAATTAAGAGTTAGTCTATGTAGGAATAAAGTATAAATAGGGTAAGTTTTGAAAGTTTTAAATGGGAAGAGAAAATATGGGTAGAAATGTCTAAGCAAATAGATTAAAATTGAGATATACAGTAAAGGTTTTATAAGGTTCCAAAATAATTTGTCAAACATAGGTCTCCAAACTTGGCTCAGGGTAAGCTCATTTCTCAATGATTTTATTGGGTTTAAGTTCAATTTTCTTTAGTTCTCCACTAAGGCTATTATGAAATTGTTAGATTTTGATGAGGACTTTAATACTATCAAGGCAAATGAGATGTTTAGTCTGCATAACGTTCTTCTAAGGACATTCTATCTTACTGGTCACAGTTAATGTCTGGAACATGTTTTTGAGTCTAGTTTGAATTGCATGCCCAGTAATAGTTAATAAGTTTCTACATGAACATGGAATCTTATTAATGCTTTTGGAGTTGATAAACAGCTGAAATTAAAATGCAGATATATCTAGTAAAACATATACAAATATGACTAACTGTGGAAATCTGTCCTTAATGACAGTCCACTAATTTTTATTGTGACTGTGTATAGATTGATGGATATTTATGGGTTTAGGGGTTAGAGGTGAAATATTCAACAGATTTTATCTTCTGATGTTTTTACTGATCAATAACTTCTATTCAGGTGGTGCAATGCATTCGTCTCTTGAAGAGTTTTGATGCTAAAGCTTTTCATCCAAAACTTCCCAATAGTGGGAATGATGAATATGAGCTAGAATCGATGAGGAAAGCAAAACGTGGCCAAGCGACTGAACAGCTTGTGGAAATTCCTATTGATCATCAAATTTATGATATGATTGAAAGTGAGGGGTCCAAAGGATTGACTGTCACAGAGGTTTATTTTGAAATTTTCAAGTTTTTATACATGTTTTCCATTTATTCATTCATACTTTTAATTTTGGACTAGTTTCTCTAATGAATTAATTCTACCTAGCAGTATCTGAGACATGTGAATGAACGAGACACTCTCAGAGTTGGTTTGCAGATACTAATGAATTTAAATTGTGATTTTGCAGATGTGGAAAAGGCTTTGGCTTAATTATAAGAGGAATTATTACCGACTTACCAACATGGTCTCAAGGTTTGGTTTACACTTACAAGCAGAAAGTCACAAAAGATCAATGCATTATCGTGTGTGGACATCAAACAATCTTAATTCCTATGAGAATGACTGTCCAGCCAACAGTAAACAAAATGTGCCACAAGAAGCACATGGATCTGAACTTGCTCTTGTTGATGGTGGGGAAAGGCTAATTGGTGGTTCATACAATCCCAGTACAGAAACACGTTTCAATTCTATGAGGAAAAGTCATAAACAAGAAGAAGCTGTTTCTCAGTGTGGAAGATTGAAAATAAAAATAAAACAGAAAAAATCGGGATTACAAAAAGGAGGTTGTAACCTTGCTGATAATTGTCAAGCATTAGTCTGTGCTGAGACCACCATAAAGCAGTTAGATCCTGATGGCCACATGTATGGAGGAGAAGAGAACATTTTCCCAAAAACTTCAAGGACACAGCACTTGCAATTTGATGAAAAAATTCATATGGCTCAACCTATTAATTCTACCACTCCAATGCTGCGAGCAGGTCAAAGATACCCCTGTCTTACAGTAACAACTGTGAGTGCTCAAAGAGAACAACGAATATTAGAGAGATTACATGTAAGATCAAAACCTACTTAAGTGTATTATGTTTCTGACATTTCCTTTGTCCTTTTAATTGTTTTTTGGAGAAACATAGTGTTATATATTATGGGAATAAACATTATCTGCTGATGTGAATTTTTGCAGTTTTCTGAAATTTCTCTTATTTCTTAGAATTCTTATGAGAACAAATGTTTACAAAGATATCAAACAGATGAGATGCAATTTAGTGATTGGAAGTGCATAACTTAGGTCATGGATCAGTGTTATACAGTCTATTCATGCACAGATTCAGAGAAGTTTTAAAGAGTATCCTGGCACAAATTCTTAGCATATCCACTAATTAATATAATTAATCAATCCTAGTTCATATGAAAGCTTTTGGATTAAAATTTTTTAGGATATTTTTGCATAAATCTCCTAAGCAGTTTTAATCGAGAAGCTTCCATATGGACTATAATGAGTGGAAATATCATATCTTTAATTCCAGTTTAGTTTATTTTCTCAGAAATCATTTATGATAAATTGCATTGCATAAAAAGATAGCTAAAAATTGCTGTATCAAAACTACTCATTGTCAGTAGGAAGTTACTTTAATCTTATGTGCCCTCTTTTGAGGTACTGATTTATTGTTATGTGCAGGGGCTGAAAATTGCTGTATCAAAACTACTAATTGTCAGTAGGAAGTTACTTTAATCTTATGTGCCCTCTTTGAGGATACTGATTTATTGTTATGTGCAGGGGCTGAAAATTGCTGTATCAAAACTACTCATTGTCAGTAGGAAGTTACTTTAATCTTATGTGCCCTCTTTGGAGGATACTGATTTATTTTTATATGCAGGCCCTTTTTTGTTAGTCCCAAACTTATATGTAGAGCTTTTTATCTACCACTCAATTCTTACCCCCAGTTGGAACTCTTTCGTGACATAATTGATGACATTATAATTTTGGAATCACAGAATTCTTATTTAGGAAAAAAGCTTTAGTTGTTAAAGTTTCAACTGTTTAAAGCTTTCTCAGTGTCGCTCCAACCATATATTCAAAACTCATGACTAGGCAAAATTTGGAAGATCCAGTTTTGACCCAGCGACTTGGCAAAAACTCTGCAAACTAAAAACAAACATAAATTCATTAAAAGACATGAACATCATGCAAATGCAGTTAGAAAACATTTGAAATGAGTCTGTAGAACATTGGGGAAGCATTTCCTTTTCAATTTGAATAAAAAAGAGTACAATATTACATCAACATGTGAATACAATAGCTGATAATATGATATCAATCACACAATGATTCAGAATCATAATAAAAAGTTACAATTTCATTCAAGTTCCAGTAATTTATACTTTTGTCTTCCCCACACACATCCTACTGATGGTTGGGACTCTACTCCATGTCGCTTGCAATTCCAGCACTGCCCTCAAACTACAAGGTAATGACTTCTCCTTAAGACCATTCTCATCCTCAATCATGATATCCAATCCAATGCCCCCTACTTCTACTTCTGCTGCACCCTCTTCTACTTCTCTCTCAAATTTGGCAATCTCATCTTCTGTAAAAATGGGGTTCTTGTCGCGGGTAGTCCAATCACTATTAGAGCAATGCCATTCAAGTCAATTGCCTCACAACTAATTGAGACCTCCATCTTTTTTCAGAGAAGTTGAAGATTGTGTTGTATGAAGATGAGGTCATTGAGACACTTTTATGTCAACCTATTTTGCTTCTTAATATGAATGGAATCAAGTAAACTACAATTGTGCTCATATTCAGAAGGGCCACAAGGTTGAAACAAAATTCAAAGATTTGGTCTTCAAAGATTTGAGGTTTTTGCAACCCAATCTTCACACCAAGCAGTTAAAAAAAAGCATTCACAAGTTGGTAAGCAAGCAATCCAATGATATTTAAACTGGAATGAATCCTAATATAGAGCAGTTTTGATAATTAGTAAGTTTCTTATTTTTTTGTTAATATGGGAAGTAATTGGCAGATATAACATTTAAAGTTTGACAGAACTGAAGGTAGCTTTCTGAAGGCCACCATAAATAGGTCAATTCATGCATGATTGCATGTTTTTTTGTTTGTTCATTTTTTTGATTTACTTCTTTTTATATCTTCATACCCTATTTTGCATTAAGCATAGCAACTAGTTTTAACTTTTACTGTAGGTGCCTAGTCCACTGTTCGAGCAGATAGAGATATTAGCATACCACCTAATGAGCACAGGTTTTTGATCTACTTTCGTCCTTGGATATAGTAATGGACAATGATGGCCTAGAGACCTTTTGGACATTAAAATCTTTTCTCAATGTCTTCCTTTCTGAGATGACTAGCTTTTCTTTGTAGTATTACTAAGCATTCTCTCGTCATGGATTATGTACCTAATTATAGTCTCAGTCACTGACCACTAGTTCAGTGGAAATTAATAAGCATTTCATTTCATTGCTAAAAATTAGCTTTTTCAGTACTATTTGCATCCTTGGAGAACCCCTTTTTGCTCCTTTCAAAATCCATTGCTATCTTCACTAAACTTTTTTGTTTTCTAGTGAAGTTACCAGTCTTGGTATGGATGCAGGTTTGGGTACGGGTACTGGGTACGGTGGCATGACATTTTTTTTCCTTGGGTACGAGTATATACACACACACACAGGCACACGCACACACATACATGGAAATACTCATAAATTCTTAATTCAATGATTTGTTAAATGCCAATACACAGAAAACTACAATCAATATTTAATAATCTTCATATAGCTCTTCATCAAAAGCATCAAAGTCAACATTTGGTTCAATTTAATTTGAACCACAATGAGTTACGATGCCACTTCCACTAGCCATGTACTGTACAAGATTTCTAACAAATTGTGCAACAATAACGTCTAAGTCAACAAACTCAAGTTAGATACCATGTCCTCGTCACCCCCTCATTGTAATCAAGTTTCTTATATGTCAAGAGATCCTAATAATGGTGTTGACAGGGGCAGCACCCGCAGTGTGTTCCCTGTCATGGTATAGGGTGGGGTCAAGGTGTAGAGACCCCACCACCAAGCCCAAATTAAGGCCTTTGAAACCACACAAACCTTCATGATGCTTGCCATTTTCACAATGTTATCACTTTAAGAGAAAAAATAGGTATGCAAGCACTTTTTTCCTATATTTTTTTAGGCAGCCCTCGGGTCCCCCCTGGGTTTGCCTAGGTTCGTCTGGGGTCTTTCCTAGGCATCTTGGGTTCCTTGTGAAGGATCCACAGGGAACCTAAGCACAAAAGGACCCACAGGGAACCCAGGGTGCCCAAGAGAGACCCTGGGCGAACCTAGAGGGGAACCGGCCTGAGACCCCAACCCAAATTGAATCCATACAAGTACGTGGGGGGTTCTAGAGGTACCTGGTGACATAGTTTTCCAGTTAAGCTAGTTAAGATAAGATATGAGAGAGTGAAATTGAAAAACTAATATGGCAGATTAGCTTTAAAAACATATTTGCATGGTATGGTGTGTTTGTTTTGCATAACTCAAAATGTGTTGTTTGGCATATCCTGTTTTTGTTTTTAAGTCAGGGAAAAGACAAAAGGGTGAAAATATTTCATCTATATCCATTACATTTTCTTATATTATTTTGTTTTAATATTTGAATCCTTACATGATCCATCTGGCTTACTGGCATTTACTTCATTTTTTCATGACCAAACATGGTTATGAAGCATATTATCAGATGTATAAATGCCGCTCTTTGCAATTAACAATTTAACACAATCATGTAAATTGATCAGTGTATAGATCATTTAATTTTAGTATGATTGCTTATCAATATTTACTGTATGTTTCTTCTTGTTTGATTGCATGATCTCTTATCTTCTGTGATGATTATTTTCTTCTCATGTTGGCCTCTGGCTACAGGTGGAAAAGTTTATTTTAAGGGTTGAGCTATACAGGTGGCTTGAAGATCTTGAAAAAGGAAAAAGTACAACAATGGACAGGAAGACATTGACACGTGCTCTACAAAGACTTCAAAATGAGGGTCACTGTAAGTCTATATTAGTTAGTGTACCTGTTGTAACCAACTGTGGCCGGAGTCGAACAACTGAAGTAGTCTTGCATCCATCTGTTGAAGTAGGACCAGAACTTATGGGGCAAATTCATGAAAAATTAAGAAATTTTGAAATGCAAAGTCGTGGACAGGGATTAGCTAGGTCAAAGAATGATGATTCTGTACCTATTCTAACTGGAATAAAGAGGACGTTGAACTCTGAACCTTCAGATTTTCAATCAGTTAGAGCAGAGTCCATGCGTGCCAATGGTTTTATTCCTGCAAAGATGGTTCGCATTAAATTGCTACATCAATTTTTGTGGGCTTATGTGAGCAGTTTACCAGACTGGGATGCTGCATTGTCTTCTGGGAAACATGGATATGATGTAAAGAATCCAAATAGTACATGTAAATTATTTTCCTTGGATGGTGCCATTAAAGCAATGCCACTGGAATTGTTTATGCAAGTAATTGGATCTGTGAAGAAAATTGGAGATTTGGCTGAAAATTGCAGGCTTGGACTGTGCTTATGTGACCTCCCAGAGCAGGAATTTAAATGTCTCATGGATACACATGCAACTGGACGTCTCTCTTGGCTCATTGACGTGATAAGGCGATTAAAGGTAAGTTTCGTGCTTTGTTTGAATGATCAAGTAAATATCTTATTTAGTAGATGTCAATACCTTGTGGAGTGGTACTTGAAATACTTATTCCAATTTACCATAAAGTTGATTAGATATTCTAAGATTTTATCCTGATAAAAGTTACTTACATTTAGTGTTTGTTCCAAGTGGACTGAACCTATGATTAACGTTTGGCATATACTTTTTGTTGAAATCAATCAATTCCAATATTTTGGGTTTCATTTGGAGGTCATAAATGCTATCCACAATATCTACAAAATGAAAATGCACAAAAAAATCATTCAGGCGGCCAAACAGTTTAACTAGTTGTTAATTTCTGTATTTACTATTTTCACATACGTGAATAACATTATTTTATCAAACAGGGCCTGTGCATATTTTTCTTTTAAATTCTGTTTTTCCCGAACTGTCTTTTTTAAGTCCTTCAAAATTGAATGAATGGCATATGATCACTCAGGGACAAGTGAACCAAATTACATATCCCCTGACAATCCCAATGTGAGGTAATTTGAAAGCATATGAACTTTATATGACTCAAAAGCTTGATGATAACAAAAGATAATATCTCCAAACATGCAGTATATCCAATGTTAAGCTGATGTAAATCCACGTCCAGGATAGGAGAACAGTAGAATGAATTTAGCATGACTCAAAAGATTGATGATAAATGATGATAATACCTCAAACCATAGTGCAGTACAGGCAAGACGCAAAAAATACATTTTCAGGATAGCCGATTTTAAGCTTATGAAAGTGGCTTGGTATAAGGCTTATGCCATGAACTCTTTAAAAACAAGAACACCACAAGTGAGCAAATTCAAAGATTGATCAGCACTGCAGAAAATGCTCTGATGCATGTCAAGAACAAGTGCAGACAATAAGAATTAAAGAGAACAAGAGTAGAATGCACACAAGATACTGAGAATATCCAGATTCTAAATGGTTGATAATGCTTGATTGTATATGCTACATTCCTTGGGTTAGCACAATGAGAGTAAGTGCTCTTGACATGTGAACATGCCTGGAAGGTTCCCAAAGTATGCACAAGTACAAGTGGAAGATTCCAGGAAAGATGCACAAGCACAAGGGTTCCATAGAGTATATACAAGTAAAAATATGCACAAGTACAAGTGAGAGATTTCCTAAAGATTGGTAGCAATCCAAATAGAGAAAAAAGTAAAAAGACTACAATAAAATCAAATTATTATATATCAAGATATGATGGCACTTATACTAGCTAAGTAAATGTAATGACCAACAAGAGATCTCTCTGTTTTTTGGTGGTATATTTTATTGAGCTATGCAATGGAGAGTTGCACTCTTTGGAGATCCCTACATTCACGAAATTATTTTTTGGAGCTTTCAGGCTTTACTTGAACCTGATATTGTCATTTATTTCCTTAGTATGATGTACATTGTATGATAATTTTCAAGGGTACTGATACAGAATTTTATATGTAGAATTGTAATGTTCTATGAATATCTTAGCAATCCAGGCTTATGTGGAGATTAAACTTCCTAAACGATAAATTGTCTGTGCTGGTGCAAAGGCCAGATCTGAGATGCTTCCTCACCTTCTTTGGACAAGGAGGGAAGCTATGTCACAATGTTTGTGTTTGTGTTCAGTGAACAAAAAATTTGAAACAAGTTCATCAACTAATAAAATCCAGAAAAAATTGTAATTAAATTCAAATAATTCAAATCTGCAATTTAAATCTTATTAAATTATATTCAATTAAATATAAAATATTAAAAATAAACTGGAAAATATTAAATTTAAATCTAGTCAAAATATATTAAATATTAATAATAGTTTATAAAATTATAAATATTAATAAATGTTATTTAATTTAAAATTTGAAACCTAAAACTAATATAAATTTTCCTATGTTCCATGGTGGGGGGATGGCGATATATGAATTTTTCAATATATATATATATATGAATTTTTAAAAATATATTATATATAGAGAGAGAACGAGAGCAATTTGAAATATAACTTACAACCAAGGGAAAACTAATTTACATCGATAAGTGATAGCATCATAGCAATAATATCAATATGTGCATAAATAATGACAGCAGTAGTATAACAGCAGTATAAACTATAAAGTATAAACGCTAATAAGTTAGAATCGGCTCCCAGCAAACAGGTATATGAGTTTATGTTTTATGTTTTTTGCTTTTAGGTATATGAGGGGCATGGGAGGGTCTGTGGGACCCCCACACCAAAGACAAACCAATAATTTTTTTTTAAAAAAATGAATTTTTAATTTTAACTTTTGTTTTTTAAGTGACGCCGTGGGGGATGCCAAGACGTTTCCGGTACAATTAGGGGGCGCCTATCCGTCCCCTAGCCGTTTTGCGGACGGCTAGGCATCCCTTTAGTTTTGCAGACGTTTCCTAAATCGAGGACACGTTTCCTAGCGTTTCTTAAAAATGCAAAATCGGAGTGGACAGCTGGGGGATGTCCCTTGACATCCCCCCATCCCTGAAATGCCTTAGGGGATGGGGACATAGGGTTTAGGGGTGGGGATGCGTCCCTGCGTAAGATAGAAATTTTCTTATAAACCAAAAATAAGTCTGCTTCCATTAAGCACTCAATCTTTGGATATCTTGACCCTAAGCCAACAAATCCTCCAGCAGAGTTTGCAGGCCACATTATATGATAAACACAGATGCAGTGTGCTTAACGTTGCAGCTTTTCAGGGACAAAAAAATCTTTGTGGATGGCTTTTAGTCCAAGATATCATCAACATGGATGCCAAGGATAATGAAGAGTGAACTGCTCTATATTATGCAGTCAGTAGCAAACATGATGATACCCTAGATGTTATTTTAAAATACATACATATACACACCAAGATAGTGCCAGTTGTAACTTGCTATTTATAACTACTCCAGGCCCACATCCATATGCTTACTAACCTGTTTAATGCTAAATTATGATTACTGACACAGTATATTGCTTATTATCACATGGATTTATTGATTACTTTAAGTCTGTATTTTTATGATAGCTCCATCATCTTTGTTGTAGTCAAATGTAATTTTGATAAATAGCTATTTGATTATGTGTATAATACTATAATGGAATGGTTTATGCTTCTAGTTGCTCCGGCTTGTGATGGTCAAGGGACATGAGGAAGACAATGGTGATGCAGTTCCCCAGGCTGTTCTAACATATGCTATGGAACTCAAACCTTACATTGAAGAGCCTGTACCTCGTGCAGTTCCATCATTGACTGTGAATGTTTTTGACCTTAGACCAAGGGTGCGACATGACTTTGTCCTCTCCAGCAGGGATGCATTGGATGCATACTGGAAAACTCTTGAATATTGCTTTTGTGCTGCAGATCCAACTATTGCAGCTCGTGCTTTTCCTGGATCTAGTGTACCCGAGGTATTTATACATGCTTATGAGCTATAAGTTTGTGTTGCAAGAAGATAGGCTTTGTTGACTGTGTTCTTTGAGTGTTCTTTGTCCTGGATCTGCCACAATCCTATATTTAGATTAGGATGAAGTTCTGCCACACAGCAGTTTTGAATTCATTTATAGCATAACTTGTTTTTTGTTAATACTAAGTTGTGACTATATGTATTTTTCAATTTTATCTTCAGATTTTCTTACAGCGTTCTTGGACATCAGTTCGGGTTATGACTGTTGATCAGCGAACAGAGTTGCTGAAGCGTGTTGCAAATGATGATCTTGAGAAGCGCATGTCATTCAAGGAATGTGTTAAGATTGCCAAGGATCTAAATCTTACTTTGGAACAGGTTATATTTTACCTTCATAGTAAACTGTACTGCTAACTCAACATTATCTATCATAAAGTTACTTCCCCCAAACAAATTATGTATCATAGAGTTGATTTTACTTTTCATCTCATTAAATTGTTTGTTTATTATGCCCCTTGGTTCCTGCTACTTGAATGTTTGTAAATTTATCAACAGACCTGCACAGCTTCCACTGACAATGTGCTTACTGATTTAGCATCAATATCTATGTATAAGAAGAGAAATGAAACTTAGTTGATAGGGTGAGACATTGTAGCTTTTTCTTTTACGATTTGTACAAGTTGAACATTTCTTAAATATATTTCTTTCTCCCCATTGGAAGGCTTGAATCCATTTCTTCTCTCTACTTTTTTCGCTTCTCTTTTTAGATATAGAAATAAGGATGCTTAATCAGTAGGGACATTGACAACAAAGGTAGAGAGAAGAAATGGAACTTTAGTTGATAGGGTGAGACATTGTAGCTTCTTTTACAATTTGTACAAATTGAACATTTCTTAACCATATTTCTTGTTTTTCCTTGGAATGTTTGAATTCATTTTTTCTAAGTTGCTGGTTCTGGTACGAATCCTGGTTCGGGTTTGTTGTTCTGACAAATTTATTTTGGGTCTAGGTTTGTCCATACAAAAAACATGTAAAAATCACATATATATATATATCCTAAAAGCCGCTGGATTAGAATATCACATAGCATCATATAAACAACAAAACCACCATAAACTTGAATGTTATTTAATACATGCATGATAAATATTATAAAATATTCATCGTTCAAACTTCAAGTTCAATATTAAAATAATAATATCAATTTCAACAATTAGTTTTGAACTTTAAATCATCAATATCATCATCATCGTTGACATTAGATGATGTAGGAACATAAGATGAACCACAAGCAGAGCCATTGCCACTGCCACTTGCACTAAAAGTGTGTTGGCTTTCAGACTTCTCAAATGCAATATGTTGGGAAGTGGAAGCACCCAAGTCAGCATGCTTTCTGTATCCCACAACTTCATGTCCCCTTCCTTGTAGTCAAGTTGCTTGTGTGACAGGAGATGCAAATTGGAGTGCACATATACTAAGTTCTTCGCTTTTTTTGAGTGCAATCTATTGCGCTTTACTGAGTGGATGAAAGATTATGTGCTCTAATTCCTTTCAGATGCAGATAAACTAGCAACCTATGAAGACAAAGTAAATAGTTAAAGTTATACATTATAAAAATAAAAAAAATAAAAAGCTATAAATAAAAGTTGGAAGTTGAAACTTTAAAGACTAAAAAATAAAAAATTATTAAATTCACTTGTGATAAAACTTTGATTGCAAGGGGTTGTAGTTGTTGGAATTGTTGGCCATGGAAGTATCACCAACTATGAGCATCATTTCTAAACTTTATTAAGAAAAACAAGATGGTAAAAAAGTGATTGATTATTTACAAGAAGCTGAACGCTTCATATAGAATTTACAAAGATACACAATTAACAAGTTTCTAAAAGAAACTGTAGGAGATCAAATGAATGATCTTATCCAGAATATTACACTATAATACAACATTGAGCATTAATAAATTAATTAATAAATATTATTTTAATACCCTCCCTTAATGCTCAATCTGTCAACTACACTAAGATGCCCCCTGAATTTTACAAACTTATTTGGACTGAGTGACTTGGTGAGAATATCTTTTGTCTGCTCCTCTGTTGGAACATACAACAACTGAATTAATCCGTCTTCAACAAGCTTCCGAATGAAGTGACAATGAGTTTCCACATGCTTGGTTCTTTCATGGAAGACTAAATTTTTGGCAAGTTTGAGAACTCCTTGATTGTCACAGAACAAGGGAGTCGAACTTGCTTGAGATATTTGCATATTCACAATCATCCGGTGAAGCCAAACTGCCTCACAAGCTACTTTAACTGCTCCCTGATACTTTGCTTCTGTCGAGGAGGGAGTCATTGCCTACTGCTTCTTACTAGTCCAAGTGACTGCACTAGATCCCAAATTGAAAACATACCCAGATGTTGATTTTCTGTCATCAACTGAACTTGCCCAATCTGAGTTTGTGAAACCAATGAGTTTAGGATCGTGACTCCTAGTCTAAAGAAGTCCAAAATCAAAAGTGCCCTTAACATAATGCAACACACGCTTCGCTGCTACCCAATGATCAGTCTTGGGGGCTGTTATGAAGCGTGAAATGTAGCTCACTGCAAAATTGAGGTCAGGTCTAGTGGCAGTGAGATAAATGATGCTGCCCACTAGTTGCCTGAACAAGGATTCATCTACTACAGGTGAGTCTGATTTAGCTGACAACTTGAGCCCTTTTTCCATGGGTGTGGAGGTAGGTTTGCAATCCTGCATTTGAAACTTATCTAGTAGACTTCGAGCATATTTGGACTGGGAGATGAAGATACTGCTCTTGGTCTACCAAACCTCAACACCTAAACTGTAATGCAAAAGTCCCAAATTTGTCATGTCAAATGTGCTACACAAATCCTGTTTGATCTCAGCAATCAAATGTGTTGAGCTGCCAGTAATGATTAGGTCATCCACATAGACAACAAGAATAAGAATATCACTATCAGTATGTTTGTCATACAAATTAGAGTCAGATGGACTCCTCTGAAAGTCATGATCTATGAGGTACTTGTCAATCTTGATGTACCAAGCTTGAGGAGCCTTTTTCAAGCCATAAAGTGCTTTTACCAGTCTACACACCTTATGTTCTTTACCGGAAACCTTGAACCCTAGAGGCTGTGCCATGTAAACTTCTTCCTTGAACTCATCGTTGAGGAAAGCACTCTTAATGTCCATCTGATGGACTTTCCAACCAAATTGGGTTGCTAAGGAAAGGAAGAGCCAAATGGTACTCATCTTGGCTATAGGAGCAAAGGTCTCCTCATAGTTAATGCCTTCCTTTTGTGAGAACCCCCTAGCAACAAGACGAGCTTTATACTTGTCAAGGGTTCTGTCAGCTTTGTACTTAACCTTACACACCCATTTGCAGCTAATGGACTTCTTCCCTGGAGGAAGATCAGAAAGGACCCAAGTGTGATTTTTCTAAAGACTAGTATTCAGCCTCCATAGCTTGTTCCCTCTCAAGAATTCCTTTAGCCTCTGAATATGTTTGAGGCTCATAGACACTGTGAATGTTGGCCATGAGAGCAAAATTAACTGTATGCTGCTATTTGCTCTTGTTTCTGGATGATCTCCCCTCAATAAGCTCATCATCATGAAGATCGCCAGTAGTTTTAGCCCATCATTTAGGTCGGAGATGAGAAGTGCCAACATTAGATGTAACAAGAGTTGGAACTGGTAGTGGATCTAGAATAGGTTCGACAGGAGGAAGATCATCATCATTCATAGGAAAATCAGGTTGAGCATCATCAAAAACAAAATATGTGTCATCCCTCCCATTAGGTGGACCTAACAGAAGACGAACACCCAAATCAGAAGCCTTCAAAGGCTGATCCTCAAAATGTTGCACAGACGAGGAAAGGAGAAAGGGTCCTCATTCTTCATCAAAGACAACCCTAATTGAAGATGAGATGATCAATGTTTACATCAATCAATCGGTAAGCCTTATGGTTGTCACTGTACCCTGTGAACATAAACTTTTGACTCTTGGAATCCAACTTTGAGTGCTTGGCATTTGGAATCCATACATATGCTAAAGAGCCAAAGATTTTTAGATGACTGATCCTAGGTTTGCGACCAGTCCAAGCTTCCTCAAGAGTCTTCCCCTTAACAACCTATGTAGGAGACTTATTAAGGAGATAGACAGTGTAGATTGCTTCTGCCCAATATTTGTTAGGAACACTCCTGTGTTGTAACATGGAGTGGGCCATCTCAGTGATTGTATGGTTGCGCCGCTCTACAACACCTTTTTGCTGAGGAGTGTAGGGTGTGGTTAACTGGCGTTTGATTCCATGTGGATCATAAAAGTTGGAGAAAGCAGTAGAACAAAATTCCCCTCCATTATCTAACCTAAGAGTGATTATGCAACAACCAGACTCTTTTTCTACTAAGGCCTTAAACTTTTGAAATACAGTAAACACATCTGATTTCTATCTAAGAAAGTACACCCACATTTTATGACTGAAATCATCAACAAAAAGCAAGAAATACCTACAACTAGTAACAAAAGGTGTATTCATTGGCCCACATACATTAGCGTGAACCAACTGTAGTACCTTAGAGGCTCGCCATGAGTCACCATCCGTGAATGGTGCCCTGTGCTGCTTCCCAGCTTGACAAGCTCCACAAATGCCATGATGCTGAGTTTGGATGTCAGGTAAACCAGCTACAAGTCCCTCCCGAGCTAGCTGAGAGAGAGTGCACATTTAAGTGCCCATACCGCTGATGCCAAAGATTGGTGATAGCAAAATTTTTGGCTGCCATGGCTAACTCTAGAGAATCACCTATATCCACAAGTCTGTATAGACCATGATCCTCAATACCAACAACCACAGTGGTGCAAGTCTCTTGATCAACAATTGAACATTTATGTACACTGAATACCACATCCAACTGAGGAGAGTGCCGCATGATCTAATTGACAAAGAGAAGGTTTAGTTCCATGCCAGGAACGTAGTATACATTGAGGAATATGAGATTCCTCCCACTAGATTGAATCTGAACAATGCCCTTATCGACAACTATATACTCTTCACCTCCAAAAATAACTGAGTCACTGAATGTTCTTTTTCTTAGGGCTGCCTTGAGGTTGATTTGAGCCTTTCTGCTGTGAAGGTTGACCTTTCCCTTTATTCTTAGGTTGAGACTTTGCTGCAAAAGCTTGTTTTGTAAAGGACGATGAGGCACTACTGCCAAATTGTTGTTTCCAACATTCCTGCTACAATAGGATGGTACAAAGCTCTAGAAACTTCTGATCAACATTAGTCGATGTAATGTTGAGGGTTTCAACAAAGTGCTCATAAGACTTCGGTAGACTTTTCAAGGTGATAACTACCATGTCTTCTTCTTCCATCTTCTAACCAATCGCCTCCAATTGATCATGGATGTCTTGAATCTTTGTCAGATGCTCCTGTAAGGAAATTCTCTCATCCATCATGATGGAGAATAACTAATTCTTCAAAAAGAACACACGGCTCTTGTCGGAGGTCTCATGTAAGCTTTTCAAATGCTCCCAAATCTTAGCAGTTGATTTGCTAGATGGAACCTGTGGAAGCTGATCATCGGTAATTGAAAGTTTAATGAGCATCACCACTTCACAATTTCGCTCATCAAACTTTTCTTGGTCTTTACCCGCTGTTGTGGGACGAGTAGCATTGCCTAGAACAATCTGATCAAGGCAACGATATTCAAAGATAGTCATCATTCGTTGCTTCCAGGTGTTATAATTTCTGCCATTAAATCGCTGATTGCCTTCCAACATAATGTTGGTTGAACTTGCCATCTTCCACGCTTTTCAAAGCACGAAAAACGAGATACACAAAAGAGGCTCAAAAAGTTGAATGCACGAAACCCAATACATGGATTCCAATGAATTGAGAAGTTGAGGCAGTTTCAGGCACAAATTTTGAGAGAAATCCGCTTGCACACATTCCAATGCACGAAATACGAGGCACCAAGGAAAAATGGATTATTACCTAGAAATCGTCTCAAAAAACCTAGAAAGAATCTATGATTAGAAAAAAAATTCGACTTGAATATGAGGATTTATTGCAAAACCCTAGCTCGATTTTCTGAACATGGCTAAGAACAAAGAAGAAACAAAACCTGTGATCAGAAAACCATGAAAAATCGCACAAGTTGTAGAAAAAAACGCGGCTCAGGTTGTAGGACTTCGTGCCCAAAAATATAAGCAAAAACGTGACTAGAAAATTTTGAAAAACATGGCTCAAAATTCTTCAAAAACGCGGCTTAAAGAGAAGAAAATTGCGCGCTCAGGTCTTGCTTAGAAATCGTGTCAAAAACGCAAGTAGGATTTCGCCAAGGAAATACAAGACACGACCAAAGATCTTTAGAAAACGTGAGCACAAAGCATGAATAGATCACGCCCAAATAGGGGTTTAATCGCACGCCGAATAAATCACAAAATGCGTGTCTTCAGAAACGCAATTCTTGAAGTCATAAACAAGATTTCTTAACTCTTTTTTCGAAATCTGATGCCTAGAAACAAACACCATAGGATGCCCTCGAAAAACGATGCGTCCAAAAGAGACACAGTAGACACGTCACGTGAGAGAAGAACAGGCCACGATTATTCAAAAACGATCTTTGGGAGGTCGCGGGCAAAGCACTTTAGACATGATTTTGATCAGAAATGAAGTCGTCCCAACTTCAAAAAAATCACGTCAAAAAAAAGAAAATGCTTTCAAAGATTTTAAAGTAAATCACTTTCCCTCTTACTCGAATCGTGCTCTGATACCATATTAAGAAAAACTAGATGGTAAAAAAATGATTGATTATTTACAAGAAGCTGAATGCTTCATATAGAATTTAGAAAGATACACAATTAGCAAGTTTCTAAAAGAAATTGTAGGAGATCGAATAAACGATCTTATCTAGAATATTACACTATAATACAACATTGAGCATTAATAAATTAATTAATAAATATTATTTTAATAAACTTATCAAGAAGAGGAACATTACTTTGACCATTTGAGTGCACAAAATCAATGAACTCAGTCATGACTATATCTTGCAATTCAGTTTCAGGGAAGAGTGTATGGAATGATTCCTTGTACCCTTCAACCACTTCAAAATCTCTATATGGGGGAACCCTTGTTGGCATAAAAAGAATCTCAGCATTGTAGTATTTTGGACTCAATGCAAAGGCAAAAAGATGTAATGGGGTGGTCATTGTGTTCCATTTTTCTTCAACAATTGTGTGCACTTGTTTGAAGAAAGTCTCTTCAGGTTCTTGCTCTTTTGCATTTATGATGCTCTTCATCTTCTCAATCATTGAGTCGATGTTGTCATATATCTCTCTCAAGAAAGGCTTGTCCATGTTAGTATAGTGAATCATGCTAAAAATGGGCTCGGCGAAATGAAGGAGATACTCCACACGATCCCATCATGAGTCATCTAAGATCATCCGTTTAATTTTTGTTGCCCTCTCAGAGTTGCTTTGCCTCCATCTAGTCCAATTTTTGTTAGAAAGTGCCTCTCTAACTTTCACAAGTCATCTCAAGATGAGTTGTTAGAGGTGAAATGAGTCTTTAGAACCTATTCAAAAATTAAAAATTAAAAAATTAAAATTTAAAGACAAACTTTAAAAAAGAATTAGAATACACAATCAAATTATAAAAATGTGAGATTTTATACTACTTCACTTACCTTCAATAGCTCCAATTTTGAAAATGATCTAAAAATGTCTTGAGACATGTGGTGGTTGGTGATGAACATTTGGATGTCATCAACCTCTGCATACAACTCTTTGATCCAATCAGTTTTATTCCCAATCTTTTGTAGCATAAGATTGAGAGAGTGGACCACACAAGGTGTCCAAAAGATGTGTGAATATCGTTCCTCAACCAACAACCCAACAACTCTACAATTCTTTGCGTTGTCCATTATGACTTGAACAATGTTACAGGGTCCCACTTCCTCAATGGCTGCGATGAGAATATCAGCAATAAATTGGCCATCTTTCACCTGCCCCTAACAATCCATGGCTCTTAGAAATATTGTCCCTTTAGGGAACACCGCATGACATTGATCAAGGGCCGATTTTTTGCATCTTTCCACCCATTGGAAACAATAGACACACCTGTCTCAACCCATTAATCCATTATGGGCTTCAGCGAATCTTCAACGATCTTGACCTCTTTTTCCAATAAGGTGCCACACACCTTCTCATAATCCAGGCCCTTGTACCCTATTGGAGCCTCATTAATTTTTTTCACCATCTCTTGCCAATACAGTGAGTGAAGAACATTGAAAGCCAACCTTTTTTGCATAAATACATCTTGCTATGTGTTGGTCAGCAATGCCTCGACTATCATTTTGAAATGTAGTTTCCAAAGGTCCCTTTGGTCTTTTGTTTGTAGTGGGTTCTTCACTTTCAGGATGAGGAGTGGACAAAAATGGGTGGCTTTCTACCACAACACTAGGATTAGATTGGGGCATTGGGGGCTTCATTCCCTTAAATCTTTTTTCTTATTAAGGGGTGACTTGATTTATAGCCTGCTCGATCATTTGCTTGTTCTTGCTCCATAATATATCCTATCACTGTCTTTGGTGGCATAGGTACATCATTCTTTCCAGGGCAAGGTTTGATGCCTTGCCCAGATATTCCACACAAATGTGCTTTCACCCGACTATATGAACTAGAATATTTAACATCACATCCATTGCAAATCTGGAAGTGGTTGTATTATATCAACATATTTCCATAGAGGAGAATTCAGATCTGTTTTGAATTTAGGTCGAGTTTTGGAGTTGGAACTAGCTGCCATTGTGATTCCTATGGCAAGAAATTTTATAAACAATACATTCAAAACAAAAAAATATAAAGCAAAAATAAATAAATAAATAAAACAAAAATGGAGGAAAAAATTACAAAAACTTACCTCTTTACAAAGTATCCTTCTATGATCTTCTTGTCAGCCAATGAACACTCGTAAACACATAGAAATGATAATGCAATTGTTGTACAACCTTCAAAGATCAATCTTCAACTCCCTTTGTTGATCCAACAAGCAAAAATGAATGTTCAACCTCTTGGAATGATTTCTGTTGTTTGCAAAAGAAATGAACTAAATTGAACTTGTTTTTGTGTTTCATGTGTTTTAGAAGTCAATTTTAGGGTTGAGGAAGAATTCTAGGGCGCCCAATCAAAGTCAAATAAAAAAAACAAAAAATTAAAAAAGTATTGTTGCATTGATGGGTTCACCTGGGTTCATCTTGGGTTCCCTTGGGTTTTCCCTAGATGAACTAGGTTCTTCTTTGGCGCGTCTTGCTTGAACCCAAAGGCAGATTGTATCAGAACCAGGGTTTTGGTTCGAACTGGACCTGGATCCAGTAACTTAGTTTTTTCCACAGCATTTTGTGGGATATACGTAGCCATTGTTTTATGTGTTTGTCATTTTTAATAAAAAATTGGCCAACCACAATTCTTTGTGAAATATCATAGTGTTATTCCATGTCATTTTTAGTGGTTTCAATTTAGCAGTTTTTGTCTACAGTTAAAATTTTCTTTTCTGGCAGGATGATTTCTGGTTTCTTCTAAAGAGCTTTCTTTGGAAATTCATAGGTATATACTTGGCCTTACTGTTGGCAATTTTCTTGACAGTTCTTTTCAAAGTTGAGTGAGCCTCGTTGAATTTATTATCTAAATATCAACTATTTTTCAAACTTCTTTCTACATACTGTGTGTTTTAGCTATGGCTTTCTTTTTGATACATCTAACAATATTGCATCAGATATGTAAATAAGAGCTTTGCTTTTTATACCAATTCAAGAATCAGCACTTCTGTTGTCTATGCTCATTAAATTTGAAGGAAGTTATTGCTGCTTATTCAGCTTTTTGATCTAATATGATCGCAATAAGAATGTATGGTTCAGTGATGAATTGATAATATTGGTGTTTATCCAAGTATTCTTCAGGTTTGTAAATCTACATTGTCCTAGTTGATTTGACCACTTTAGTATCGATGCCTATGTAAATCTTCTACATGTTCTGGAGACTAGCTTCGTACCATTCTAGCTTCTTGGTTTTTAACAAGTCACTTCTAATATCACTGAAGTACTATTCAATATTTGCAATGTCCAGATGTGAGTTTTCTTTTTCAAAACATGCATCTTATATTACATCAATTAGATGAGGTTTTTCAAAAGCACTTTTTAAGAAGTATTTAATTTTTAGGTATTGTTATCACAGGTACTCAGAGTATCTTATGAGAAGAACAGGAAAGCTCGTCTTATGGTATTGCAGAGAGAGGCTATGAAGCCTTCTGATCCAGATGATAAAATGCAAATACGCATTAAAACTCAGCGGCATAGTCCAAAGAGAAAAAGGTCTTCCCTAGACGAGTTTTCAGAATATGAAAACCTAGATGTCCAATTTAAAAGGCCATCTCTTCACAGGGAAAATGACCCTTATGAAGGAACCGACAAAAATGGTGACTTCTATGATGGTACTCTTGTCGATGAAGGGCATGGTGAACAAAAAAATGAACTTTGTGAAGGCACCCATAGAGGTGGGGAAGATCAAGATGATCTTGATGATGAAGATACTAATGAAGATATACTTATTAATCACATAAGTTCTCTGTCTAGGCTGAAGCCTACACGGAAGAGACGGTTTCCCTGGACTGATAGTTTAGAAAGGTGCACACTAAAAATAAGTTATAATGAAGCATTCATCTAGATTTTTATCATTTATTTCTTAACCAGACTAATATTCAATGTTCATTTCTGTTTAATTTGACAGGTCATTGATTACTAGCTATGCAAGATACAGAACAACACTTGGGGCTCGATTTCATCGAGTTGATTGGGTTTCAGTACCTGGTTTGCCTGCTCCTCCAGAGACTTGCCGAAGAAGAATTGCTTCTTTCAAACATGAGCCGACTGTGAGGAAAGCAATAATGCATCTTTGTAATTTGCTTACTGCACGATATGCTAAGCATCTTCAACAAATGGATGGAGATCTAATTGTAGATGATGCTGATATAGGAATTTCAGAAGCTCCTAGCCAACTCTACCCATTGTGGGATGATTTTGAAGAACCAAGCATAGCAGCTGCAGTTGATGAGGTTATGAGATGCAAATGCATGGCCAAGCTAAGTACAGTTAAAAAGAATGGAGGCTCTTCCACCTTCATGGCAAAATGGTCTGAGTCTACTCCATCTGAGAAATTTACCTCCAATGTTTCTGAGAATAATGGTTCCGGTCCAGCTTATGTCAGTGAACACCCATGTTCTTCTTCAGAGCATGCCTCTAAAGCATCCTCCTCTTTATCTACATGTGTTTTGCCAGAGTTCGGTGTTCCCACTTCTGCCAGCTCAATAGGTTGTGTTGTGGTTTCTGGCTCTGCTGATACACATCCATCTGGTCGAATTAATATCGGAGGAGGCAGAACAAGGGCAAACCGTCGTCGCTTGCCAAAGAAAGTTCAGAAGTTATTGGAGAATGAGGATTTCAGTACTGAAAAGCTAGTGCACAAGTCTGTTGCAGTGGCAAATGCTGTTGAACTCATCAAGCTTGTTTTCCTCAACTCCTCAACGAACACCGAGGTTCCCCAAGTGTTAGTGAATACTCTTCGCCAGTATAGTGAATTTGATGTCTTTGCGGCCTTCAACTTTCTCAGAGCACATGGGCTTGTGGTATGTAAGTCTTCCATTGTCTGCATGTATTCCTTTGTGAGAGTAGGAGAAATAAATAATATAAAATATTATTGTAGACCCAAATATTTGAAAAAAGCCATTCTATTGTGAGACTTCAAATTAATGAGGATAAAGTCTCTGTTATATAATATGCATGAATTCAAATCTAGACGAAGGTGTTGTTGAAATTAAATTAACCTTGTCAAACCATGTAAGTATCACCTTGGTGCTGGTTGGATAAACTTGACTGGTGATTTTTTCTGTCAATATTTGTAATTTTGATTTCCTTCTAAAATTTCTCTATCTTTTTGCTTGTTTGCATTATCCTTATCAACAAAAGTACCATTCACATACCTTACAGTTGTGGTTTGCATTATCAGTGTTAGTTTGATGGTGCAGTATGCTGAATGATCATTGTTGACCACGGTTAGCTCAATACAGTCTACAATTTCCTATTTCATTGCTCCTTTCCATTGCTCTAACTTGATTAATCTGTTCTATGCTTTTCTTACTTCATCATTTTACTGTGTGGTTCATCCTGAAGAGTCTCTGGCATACCCTTCCTCAGATGTTTCCTTAAAATCTTGAAATAGCTTACTGATAAAACTTTTTCGCAGATTATAACATCATAAGTTGTTTTTCATTTGACCCTGGTACTTTCTCAAATATGGTAATATCCCACTTGATAAATTTAAAATACCTATCTTCTTAGCCTAATGCAGCTTTTACTTGCTTCTACATATATAGACAAGTCCAAAGTCTGAGCACATTATCCTCTCAAATTTGACACTATTCCAACTGTAATGCATAGTTTGTGTTGGCAGTGCAAATGTGAGGTGGATCTAACTGCACAAAAATATCATTGTCCAATGTTTCAGGCCTCACTATTGAGATTATCATCAAGGAAGAAACTCTCACTATTCCAACTTCCAAGAAAATACATATTGGCATGAAGAGTCTCTGTCATTTCCAAGTCTACTACAATTCCTGCCTCGAAATTCTTTACATCTCTAAAAATATAAAAAAGCATAATGCTTTGCTATGCTTGAAATGGAGTTAATACACCGATTCATCAACTTATGCCTTTTTCCATGAAAAGATGACTACTGCACTAGCAACCACAAAATTAAAAGCAAACTGAATCTTGATATTCCAACCAATAACAGAGTGAGATTGCTGCATAGCTTTGGAATGCTTGAGAACAACTAATCCTTGGAGTATAATCTAAACAACCATAAAATATCATACTACTAACAGAGAATAAAAAACATTAAATCCATTACTTCTTTTAACAGTTTGTCTATGGTTGACATCTCAATAAGAGCATCATGTTTGCTTGTTTACTTTACCTTGTTATTCAGGTACATAATTATGCAAAATATTCCTTAGAATGTCTCTGTCGTTGGTTAAAAGTTAAAAGTAAAACCAATATCGATTGCCATATTTTCTTTCTTGAAGTTCCTTTTTTCTCTCTCTTTCTGTTCTCTAAATCTTCCTGAATACAGTTGAAAAATTCCTCGTCTCTTTGATTGGTTGGAGAGGATCACCATGGTGAAATTAGTTTATGACCATGTCCATTTTGTCCAACTGTTGAGGGACAAGGACAGATTTAGCTTTCATAGTTATTTTCTATCTTCCGTGAGAATGTATTGATTTGCTTGTATTAAATATCATCCATTCATGGATGGATGTAGATTTAATTTGGATGATCTAGAGGGATCTTTGTTATCTGAGCATGAAAAACTTTAACACACATTTTTCTGCAACCTGTGGAGGAGTTGGACGAGAATTTGTTGCATGGTTTCTAGTATTTTGACAGTATTCCTCTACGGCTTCCTTAACTCCGTGATATTGTTTAATTTATTCTCCTATTTGGAGTTTTGCAGCTGTATCCAGGTGTCACTTCTGTCAGGGAAAAAGCATTTTAAAGGCACAAATAGGTTATAACAAGAAAACATCAAGAAGAGTGGAATTTCTGTATTACTTTCTAAGATTTCTGAACTATATACCAACATACTTCTATGAAATGGTTTGATTTCTTTCATTGATCAAACATAAACATATATACAGGTTAATTAGAAGAGCTTATAAGAAGATGCTCTTAACAATTGATACAAATTCCAGTCCTTAAGATATTTTGGATGATGTTTATTGTTTTCCTATTTATTTGATATCTTTAACATAATGACAAATCAGGTGTATCCATTTGCAACATTTCCATCCATATTGTGTATTTTCTTTGACTATTTTCTCACTTCTCTACAGGTCGTAGGTCATGGTGTTCAGCCATTTGTGCTTTCTCCCAAGTTTTTCCATAATGCATCTGCATCTCCCTTTCCTATTGGTACAGGGGAAAAAGCTTCCAAGTTTGCAAAATGGTTAACTAGGGTTCAAAAAGAGCTTGAAGAGGATTGGATAAGCCTTCCTTCTGAACTCTATTGTGGTGATATTTTTCATCTTTTTGGTCTAGTATCTTCTGGAGACATCCTTATTGCACCTAATCTGCCCAACGAAGGGATTGGGGATGCTGATGATCCCAGGGGCTTGAAGCGTAAAATTGATAAAGAGAAAGTCAGTCGAGACCCACAGTCTGCAAAACCAAAGCTTCCGTGGCCAAGAGAAGGGGAACTTTGTACACGTCGGGAAAGGGGGTTTCCTGGGATTCAAGTGAATGTGCATCGGGCAACAATTCCCATGGCTGAAATTTTCACTAGGGACTTGAATGATAAGAACCAGCTGGAAGATGGTGCAGTTGGATGTTCTGGTCAATCTGATTTAGATGTTGATTTGAGCTCAGTTACTATAAACCATGACCTCATTTCAGACTATAATTGTGACCATCTAGAAGCTCCAAAGGCACAAAGCATAGAATCTCACAAACACCTATTGGAAGCTCTGGTTAATTTTGCAGAGGATATTTTCTCTTCAAGAACAATGCAGGAAGAACCTTCCTTTTTTCAACCCCAGTGGTTTGAGTCAGCTTTGGATGCCATTGAGAAGGCTGGTGATGAAGGGTTGAGTTTGGAACAAGTTGCACATTCTATTGGATTAGATGGTATGTGCCTTTGCTGTGTGTTGTGTTTTGTTGTTTGGAAGACGAAATCTAATAATTGGAAATTGTGGATTTCTTCATCCTTATTCCATGGTAAGTTTCTTAATTCATATTTAATATTTATTAATCATTATATTTATGTTGTGGCTGTAGAACATCATATGGTACAGACAGATGCAATCATTGAGGCACTGCAGTCGTTCAATCAAGTTATAAAGGTATGTCAAGATGTTTTTATTAAGCTCACAAAGTATACTTTTAAGTTTTAACTATGTAGGTTGTTTTCGTTTATAGCATTTACCAATATCCAGCTGACTATTAGTTTTACTCTGTTCCAAAGCTAGCTAACAAGAAGATAAGACCTTACAAGTTGGGACGGGGAATGCAGGAAGCACCATCGAAATAAATTTAAATATTTGAAGTAGTCAGGCTGTGTGAAAAAAATACAGTAGGAGAATTAGAAAATCAATAACAAGCTTTGTATGATCCAATTATAATACTGGGATGAAAATTAAATAGGTAGGCAAATAACAGAGGACACAATTTGAGGGCTAAGGCATGGTATGAGCTGGTTGTAACTTTTGGAGTGATCACAAGTTGATATGAGAACTTAGAAATTTTGTGTGAAAAATCAATTTCACGAAAAACAGTGGCAAACTAGGAAGACATAAACCAATTGGAAAAACTGGATAAAAATTGATGAGTGTAAGCAGAGGGAGGAGATGACACAACTTGGGAGCAAAGGCAGGGTACAATCTGGTTGTACGTTGTGGTGCTATCACAGCTAGTCTAGAGAACTTCTCAATATTGTGTGGAAATTCAATCATGGGGAAAACAATGACAAATCAGGAATGCATTAAGAAATGTTAGGTTGAAAATTAAAAATAGTTGGCCAAAGAAGGATGGAGATGACACTTTGGGGGATTAGGAATGTTATGAGCTTGTTGTAATTTGTGGAAATTACATGAGGTATGAGAACCTGGCTAAAATGGCATCTGGTAAAAGAAAACAGGCATGAGTATTTTGATTAATTGCACACTTGCTTTGCATGTGAACTATGGTGAATGCAGCATTTCATGCTAAGATTTTGCAACGTAGTAAAAAAACAGTTTAGGGTTATCCTTAAAGAGAAGGCACTACCAAGGGGAGTTCTTACATTCGCATTTTAAAGATGTAATATGTAGAATGTAGTGAGGTGAACTGGACTTGTACCCTATCATGGAATTCTGATTAGCGATTCACGGATTTGCTTCTTTTCATGGTATTAATTTTATGATTCAATTTTAAACATTTTAGCATGGTCCTAGTGTAAGACTGTGATGGATATACATTAGCCACAAAGCATTCCTAACCTTACATTTGTTATCTGCAATATTTTACATTTCACTGAGCTTCTCGTATTCAATGGTTAGAGTACAGGGATGACAATGATGTAGGTTCTGCTCCATGAATTTCACTCTTTTCCTTCTCTTATCATTAGTGTTGATGAGTGTTGTTATTTTGCGAAGAACCTGATTATTGATATGGGAAGAGACACCAACTTTTCAGCTCTGCTTTCACAAAGCATTTCACTTACGGATTACCATTCACTGGGTGGAAAATGTAATAGTACATACAACAAAGTAGAAAAACTTATTTGCTTGTAACCCAAGAGCCATTCAGCTCATGCATTATTTTGAAGGGAGTTCTACCATTATTTTGAAGGCATGTTTTTTATGAATATTCTAGATGTTTTCTATCTACATTCTTTTGTTATTCTAGATTAGAAATAAGGGCCTTAACTTTTCTCCTTGGCATGATTTCACTTTCAATCATTGGACTTCAAGGGATCACTATGAATACCATGGTGATTACTCCTTTTAGGCCATCTTAGAGGCTGAATGCATTAACTGCTCTATGAATATGTTCAATTCAAATATAGATTGGAACAGGTCAATGAGATGATGGCTTTTTCTTACATGTTTTGGCTCTAAATTTGGCCTTTCACTGGTTTTTTTATTAACTCATTGTTATTTTTCTCTAGCATGTATAATGTAACTGCCATGTCTTTTGTTGAATGTACTGTGCCAAACCCTATTGGAAGGGGGTTATACCGTTATAGTCATGCATTATTTTGAAGGGAGTTCTACCATTAGATCTGTACTTTTATTATGGGTAAACTACACAAGGGAAGATTTTCTTTGCACTAGTTCATGTAATCTACCATTTGATTTCAACATGATTCTTACAGTTGAATTTTACTGAGTGCCCAGTTTTCTAAAAACGATCTAGCATTCCTTCTGAACTTAATCCCTTTTACCTATAGTATTTTGTATAAGCCATTGATAATACATCCTTAATAATTATTTTAGCTATATCCCCTCTTTTGTGTGACTCATGATAAGACTAGACCAATATTGGATCCATCATTGATTCATTCTTTTGTGTGACTAGGTTTTAAATCTCTCTTGAAGGATATGTACATTAGTATTGTCACTAATATTGGGTCTTTCATCTTTTTGTGTGGTGAATTTTTAAAACTCTCTTGAAGCATACATACACTAGTATCATCACTAATATCGGGTCTTTCATTCTTTCTGTTCTTCAAGGCAATAAATATAACTCATTAAAATGTTTCTGCTTTTATCTTCTTAGTCCTAGAACATGTAAGGACATCAATAATTGTTTTGAGGGAATTTTTCTTTTGATATATTGTTGGAAGTTTGTGTTGTCATTAATGTCAACAGATCTTTGTTGGAAGTTTGTGTTGTCATTAATGTCCACAAATCTTTGTTGTTGAATTGATGTCAATAGGTCTTTGAGGAGACTGTTGGAAGTTTGATGATGCTTTGATTAGTTGCATTATGTTGTCATTAGTAAGTATCACTGATGTCAACCTCTAGTGTTGCTTTGATGAGCATGTGTTGGTGATGTTCAACCTCTTGTGTGGTTGAGCTGCTGAGAAGGTGTTCTAGATGATGAGAATGTGTTTATGGTGCTTGGTTTCCAAGTGCTTTTGAGAAAATTTGAATAAAAGATGAAACAGTATGGTGAAGAGTGTTCAGCGTGACAGAGTGGTGTTCAGTGTTTTGCTCCGCATTTCTTCATGACTAAAGATATGCTTGTGCGGTTTGGATATGTTGATCAGAGGTGTTAAGAGATGTTATATCCAGAGCTTCAGGTTTTGGATCGTTGTGCAGATAAAAGTATTCACCAGTGTGTGAACTGTGTTGCAGTGTTGTTTGGGAGAAATGGTTTTGCTTTGCATTTCTCCACAGTTTGGTTTTTGGTCTTGCGGATTTGGAAGTTTGCTTATATTGCTAGTATCTATCTCCAGTCTGAGCTGTTTGTGTTTTGGTGCTCCGCAAGGTTGGATTCAGGTGTTGCAGTGTGTGGAAGGTTAGCTAGTTGTGCAAAATGAACATGTTTTTCTAGTGTATGATGATGCTAAGGATTTGTTAGATTTCAGGGTGTTGATGGAATATTCTAGATTGTGTTAAGTGTTGTGTGTGGTCTGCGAGTCGTTTTTGAATCAAAGGAAGCATGTACTTAATGTTTAATGGTGTTAACACAGGTTTGGCCGACCTTGGGTGTTTACACTAATTGCGGATATGCTTCGGTGTTTGAGGAAGTGTGTCGTGGCGTGTATGTGTGGATTTAGGTCTGAGTTAAGGTGTGATGTGGTCCGCCTTCATTCCTCTCCATTGTAGGAATATTTTGGTGTCGACCTAATTTGAATTTGCATGTTTAAGGTGCATAGCCGACCTTGTGAATCGCTTTCAAGGTTGAAGATAGTATATATGTGTGTTGAGTTGATGGAGGATGATGTGCATGAAATTGTGTGGTGTGAGTTGTGATGTGAAGTGTGAAAGTGCGAAGTGCAGTATAAGCTTTAAGGACTAAGACTACTGAAAGCAATGAGCAGAAGGTGTACATTCTTCAGAGAGAGTGAATGTTTTGGTGAAGCAGTGGTGGAACTTTTTTGTTGCTATGAGATAGATTTCTCATTGTAACAATCTTCTTTCTTCTTCTTTCTAATCTGGCAATGAGCCATTGAGAGTGAGCCCTTCTTTTCTCTTTGGGCAATGAGCCTATTGTATTCGGTGTTGCAATTACTTTATATTGTGAGCTAATCCTCATTGTGGCTTTTCCCTTCTTGGGTTTTCTAAGTAAATTTGGTGTTCTCATGTATTTGGATGTGTTTGCATTACTGTTTCTCATGTTTACATTCTGTTAATGCATGATAAGGGTTTAATGGTTGTTAAGGGTTTAAGGACTAATGCAGATCTGAATGTTAATGAGGGTTTTGATGTACAATTGATTCACTCCCCCCCGCTCAGTTGTCTTGTGTATTCAACAATTGTTATCAGAGCAAGCTTTCTTGGAAGAAAGCTTAACCGCTTGAGGTAGATTTGGGATGGCGCACAAGGAGGGTCCTTTGTTTGATGGATTTGATATGCATTCTGGAAGACAAGGATGGAAAGTTTCCTTATTTCTTTAGGATTTGGAGTTTGGAAATCTGTTGAAACTGCATATACAATGCTTGCAAATAGTCCGAGTACTGATGATGAAATCAAGGCATACGAGAACAATGGTAAAGCAAGGTATGCTCTCTCGAGTGGTTTTTCTAATTCAGAACTTGTGAAAGTTATGAGTCTTAAAACTACCGGTGAAATTTGGAAAAAGTTGGAAAGAATCTATGAAGGAGATGATAAGTTCAAGCAAGCAAAGATGCAAAATCTGAAGATCAAGTTTGAAAACCTAAGGATGATAGAAGATGAAGATATTACAAGCTACATGCATAGGGTGGACTAAGTTGTCAATTCCATCAGAGGTCTTGGTGGAAAACTTGATGAAGATATTACAAGCTACATGCATAGGGTGGACTAAGTTGTCAATTCCATCAGAGGTCTTGGTGGAAAACTTGATGAAGATGAGGCGGTAAAGAAGATACTAAGAACTCTTACTAAAGCTTATAGTCATAAGGTTTCTGCTATCGAGGAAATTCAGAATTTGAATATTTATTCTAGAGATCAGTTGTATGGTGCATTAACTACTTTTCAATTGAGAGAGTTTGGTCCAAGTGATGTGAAAAAGGAGACTACTTTTAAAGTTGGCAAAGCAGAGAAAAATGAGGAATCTGATTCAGATGAATTTGATGAGTTACAAGCAAACTTTGTGAGGAAATTGAAAAGGGCACTAGAAAATATAGAGGTAAGTTACCTTTCAAATGCTTTAACTGTGGAAATATTGGTCATTATGCTTCAAGATGTCTTGTCAAAGCTTCAAGAGATAGACCTAATGAGAATAAAGGTAAATCAATTAGGAGAAGTTATTATGTTAAAGAAAATGCTAGCATATCTGGTGATAAATCTGATTACCTTGATGATGAAGATGATGAATGCTTGTTTATGGTTCTAAATGCCAAAACTAATTCTGCTAACTCTGAGAGATGTATGAAGGAAAGTGCTTTGAAAGCCGGTCATAACATTGGAGGAGAAATGGTGACTGCTTTTCATGCTAGAGAAGAGAAGAACAATTGGATCATTGCTAGTGGATGCTCAAATCACATGACAAGTGATACAAGTAAGTTTGTTAAGCTTGAGAAGTTTGAAGGTGGTTTAGTTAAGTTTGGTGATGATACATTTGCTAAGATATGTGGAAAAGGTTCAATTAGTTTTGATGGCAAGCATAATACAGATGATGTTCTTTATGTTAAGGGTCTACGACATAATTTTTTGAGTGTAGGACAAATGTGTAGCAAAGGATATAATCTTGTGTTTCAAGACAATGGTTGTGAGATCTAAAAAAAGGCTCCGAAATTGTGGTTGCAACAAGGACAAATGGAAATGTTTATCAACTTAAGGGTGCAAATGGTCAATGCTTTATGACCCAAATTAATGAAAGTTGGCTATGGCATAAGAGAATGTGTCACACCAATTTTGATAGCCTAGTGAGGATCAGTTCAAATCAAGTTGTGAGAGATCTGCCAAAGATTACAAAACCTATCAATGTTGTTTGCAATGAATGTCAAATTGGGAAGCAAGCTAGAAAGAGTTTCAAAATCAAAGAACAATCTACTATCGGTCCTTTGGAGTTGGTGCATATAGATCTTTGTGGACCTACAAGAATCAAAATTTTTCAAGGTGACAAGTATTTCATGCTATTAATTGATGATTATTCTAGAATGACTTGGGTTACTTTTCTCAAAGAAAAATTAGAAGCTCTAGATAAGTTTAAGGCATTCAAAGCTATGGTTGAGAATGCAATGGATATGAAGATCAAATGTTTGAGATTTGATAGAGGTGGAGAGTTCACCTCTAATGAGTTTAACACTTTTTGTGAAGATCATGGAATAAAGAGGCATTTGTCAGCTCCTAGGACTCCTCAACAGAATGGAATTGTGGAAAGGAAGAATAAGACTGTTCAAGAAGCAGCAAGGACAATGATGAAGGAAGCAAATCTATCGGATGTCTATTGAAGAGAAGCAATTCATACTGTAATCTATATACTTAACAAAGCACATGTAAGGACAAAAAGTTCAAAGACTCCCTACGAGTTATGGTATGGAAGAACCCCTACTATGAAATATTTCAGAGTGCTTGGAAGCAAATGCTATATTAGAAGAAATGAAAAAAACTTAGAAAGGTTTGATGCAAGATTTGATGAAAGAATCTTCCTTGGATATTTTACAAGAAGCAAGGCTTACCGGTGCTACAACAAGAGGTTGAAAAGGATTGTTGAAAGTGCAAGTGTCAAAGTGGACGAAGACTTACATAAAAGTTTAGTGGTGATAGATGAATATGAATCAGTCTTTTTGTAGAGAAGAGAAAGATGATGGTAAGGAAAAGGAAATGCAAGTTGAAGAGGAAGAAGCTCTAAAAAGGATCCCTAAGACCCCTAAGTATGTGCAGAAGAATCATTTAGAAGATTAGATCATTGGTGACAAGAGTAGAGGTGTGTTGACAAGAAGAAAAGCTGCTATGATAGAAGAACAAGTAAACTTATGTTTACTTTCCAAAGTTGAACCAAAAACAGTGATTGAGGCATGCAAAGAATATTGGATCAAGGCTATGAAAGAAGAATTAATGCAGATTGAGAAGAATCAGACTTGGGAACTTGTCCCAAGACCAGCAAACAAGAATGTGATTGGAACTAAGTGGGTATTTTGGAACAAGCTGAATGAGAGTGGAGAAGTGGTAAGAAACAAGGCAAGACTTGTGTGTAAAGGCTACTCACAAGTGGAAGGAATAGATTTTGAAGAGGCATTTGTTCCGATGGCAAGAACGGAAGCTATTAGGACGTTTTTGGCTTTTGTAGCTCATAAGGATTTCATAGTTTATCAGATGGATGTAAAGTTTGCTTTTTTGAATGGTGAGGTGGAAGAATATTGAACAGTCGGAAGACTTTCAGTTATTAGATAATCCTAATATGGTCTACAGATTGAAGAAGGCATTATATGGACTCAAGCAAGCTCTTAGAGCTTGGTATGCAAGATTGGATAGGTACTTGTTGCAACAAGGATATAATAAAAGTATTGCAAATAGTAATCTTTATTTCAAAGTTGAAAAAAATCAAATCTTGATTGTGGTGGTGTATGTTGATGACAATCTTTGGAATAAATGAAGGTATGTACAAGAGATTTACAGAAGAGATGTAGAAAGAGTTTGAGATGTCTATGTTTGGGGAGATGAATTTCTTCCTTGGATTACAAATCAACTAGACAAAGAAAGGTATATTCATTTCACAATCTAAGTATGTCAAGGAAATGCTAAAGAAGTTTGGTATGGAAGACTCTAAACCGGTATGTACCCTTATGGTTACTGGTTGCAAGTTGAATAAGAATGATGAATCTCCTAAAACTGATTAGAGCAAGTATAAATCAATGATTGGAGGACTACTATATCTAACTGCTATTAGACCGGATATCATGCATGTAGTTTGTCTTGTGGCAAGATTTCAAGAAGATCCCAAAGAGTCACATGTGTCAGCAATGAAGAGAATTTTCTGATACTTGAAGGGCACTCTGGAACACGGCTTGTGGCATATAGCAGGTTGGTGTTTTGGCTGAGAAAAAAAAAGATTCAGTGTCATTATCTACTGCAAAGGCAGAATACATTGCTGCAGCATCATGCTGCACACAGGTGTTGTGGATGAAGCAAACTTTGAAGAATATCAGAGTGGTATATGATGAACCTATTTCTGTTTTTTGTGATAATACAAGTGATATTAGTATTGCAAAGGGTCTAGTAATGTATTCAAGGACAAATCATATTTCAATCCGATATCACTTCTTGAGGGAAGAGGTTGTAGAGAATGAGGTGAAGTTGGAGTATGTGCCTACTAAAAATCAAGTTGTAGATACCTTCACGAAGGCTCTTCCTAAGGATACTTTTGAGTATCTTTGAGAGAAGTTGGGAGTTATTGCCCCTCCTTTCAACTAGATGCATAAGGATATGCATCAATCCAGTGGATCTCAAGATTCATTCCTTGTTTTGGATTGATGTTGGTGGCTACCTCTCATGGGGAGTAGATAGTAGCATTTTTGGTTGTTGCAATCAGGGGGAGTAAGTGTTGTCATTGTGTGGTATACAGATGTTTTCCTTTGTCAACTATGTCAAAGGATATGAGCAGTAGTTGCTAGGTAATGTAGTATGTTGTGTACTCCTAAGGGGGAGTGTGGAGGAAAGGTGTGAAGAAAACAGAGTGCGGTAAAAGAAAAGGTAGTTGCAAAGCAATTGTTGTCCCTTATAGGTGTTGTTTTTGAGGGAGAGAAAGTATGTATGTTTGATGTCAAAGGGGGAAGTGTGCCGCCCTTTGCCATTCATGTCAAAGGGGGAGAGAGAGTTAACTGAAAAACCATATGAAGTAAGGAGGAGATAAGTCTTGTGAAAGAAAGTATAGATGCTTGTGTAAGGGGGAGCAGTGTGCACAGTGGTGCAGTATATGAGTCGGTGATCAGGAGAGAAGTCCTGTGAAAGAAAGTATAGATGCTTGTGTAAGGGGGAGCAGTGTGCACAGTGGTGTAGTATATGAGTTGGTGATCAGAGTTGTTTTTGTTATTGATGGTTTTTCCATGTGCTGCCATCAATGACAGAGGGGGAGATTGTTGGAAGTTTGTGTTGTCATTGATGTCAACAGATCTTTATTGTTGCATTGATGTCAATAGGTCTTTGAGGAGACTGTTGGAAGTCTTTGATGATGCTTTGATAAGTTGCATTATGTTGCTATTAGTATCACTGAAGTCGACCTCTATTGTTGCTTTGATGAGCATGTGTTGGTGATGTTCAACCTCTTGTGTTGTTGAGTTGTTGAGAAGGTGTTTCAGATGATGAGAATGTGCTTATAGTGCTTGGTTTCCAATTGCTTTTGAGAAAAATTGAATAAAAGAGGAAACAATATGGTGAAGAGTGTTCAGTGTGACAGAGTGGTGTTTAGTGTTTTGCTCCGCATTTCTTCATGGCTGAAGATATGCCTGTGCGGTTCGGATATGTTGATTAGAGGTGTTAAGAGATGTTATATCCAGAGTTTCAGGTTTTGAATCGTTGTGCAGAGAAAGTTGTGTTCACCAATGTGTGAACTGTGTTGTAGTGTTGTTTGGGAGAAATGGTTTTGCTTCACATTTCTCCACAGTTTGGTTTCTAGTCTTCGGATTTGGAAGTGTTCTTATATTACTAGTATCTATCTCCAGTCTAAGTTGGTGTTTTGGTGCTTTGCAAGGTTGGATTCAAGTGTTGTAGTGTGTGGAAGGTTAGTTTGTTGTGCAGAATGAACATGTTCTTCTAGTGTATGATGTTGCGAAGGATTTTTTGGATTTCAAGGTGTTGATGGAATATTCCAGATTGTGTTTAAGTGTCATGTGTGGTCCGCAAGTCGTCTTTGGATCAAAGGAAGTGTGTACTTAATGTTTAATGGTGTTAACATAGGTTTGGCAAACCTTGGGTGTTTACACTAATTGCGGATATGCTTCGGTGTTTTTGGAAGCATGGCATGGCATGTATGTGTGGATTTAGGTCCGAGTTAAGGTGTGATATGGTCCGCCTTCATTCCTCTCCACCGCGGGAATGTTTTGGTGTCAACCTAATTTGAATTTGCACGTTTAAGGTGCATAGCCGACCTTGTGAATTGCTTTCAAGGTTGAAGATGGTATATATGTGTGTTGAGTTGATGGAGGATGATGTGCATGAAATTGTGTGATGTGAATTGTGATGTGAAGTGCAAAAGTGTGAAGTGTAGTATGAGCCTTAACGACTAAGACTACTAGAAGCAGTGAGCAAAAGGTGTCTACATTCTACAGAGAATGTGAATGGTCTGGTGAAGTAGTGGTGGAACTTTTTTGTTGCTATGAGATGGATTCCTCATTGTAACAATCTTCATTCTTCTTCTTTCTAATTTGGCAGTGAGCCCTTCTTTTCTCTTTGGGCAGTGAGCATATTGTATTCGGTGTTGCAATTACTTCATATTGTGAGCTAATCCTCACCATGGTTTTTCCCTTCTTGGGTTTTCCATGTAAATCTGGTGTTCTCATGTGTTTGGATGTGTTTGCATTACTGTTTCTCATGTTTACATTCTGCTTATGCATGATAAGGGTTTAATGGTAGTTAAGAGTTTAAGGACTAATGCAGATTTGAATGTTAATGAGGGTTTTGATGTACAACTGATTCACTACCCCCCTCCTAGTTGTCTTGTGCATTCAACACTTGGATATGCATTTATTACTATACTTTATCTTTCTTCATGTTTATCCAATAAATATGTTTTCTGACTGTTGCAAATGCTTTCCCTCTTCCCATGTGTATTGGTAATAGACTATTATGAAATTCATGTAATTGCCTGTACCTTCTGTCTCATTTGGACTACCATTGTCATCTTTTATTCAGCATCTTGCCAGTCTGTACTAATTATGCCTCTTGCTCACATCATCTATCCTAAGCTTGTCTAATACTACATGTATATTCTAGAGTTTTCTTCACCTCATTGTCTTGTTCCTACTTCTCTTATGTACCTTTTTTTCTTCATGGAAGGTGCATTAGGCTTGCTTTCTGTTCATTCTGACCATTGTAAAATTTGCAATCCATTTTAGGTTTTGGTCATATCTTGACACTAGTAAACTAATATTAATTTAATTAAACTAGAGTAAGATATATGCAGTTAAACTTTGATGCTGGGTTTACATGTTTATATTTATGCGCCCATACTGGGTTCCAGTCCTACTATGGTCCATATATGGGTATCCCCAAATTCGCTGCAGAAAACAGATACTGCCTGGGTGTGGCCCAGCTTCATTTGAAACAAATCTACAGTGTACCTGAGCAGGATCTCTCATACCCTGGCCATACCTGGGGCTTTGTGCACCAAAAATGAAATATAAAATTTCATAATGAAAAACAGGAAAAGAAATTAGAAAAACTATCCAAGCTCTAAAAGCAAGTACCCTAACTACACAATCAACATAAATACAAAAGAGAACAACTCATGGTTGGGTGAAAGCTCATTTGCATGTGATTCCTGGTCAAGGAATCAGAGATTATGGCCATTCTTTATATTTTATATATTTTTGTACAGCTGTACCCAATCACTGCTGAACCCTGGTTAAAAAGAATTATCTAACTGCCAAATCTGAAGCCTGAACTCGAACAAAAACCCAAACTGGCAACTCAGCAATTACAGAAAGCTGTGTTTGATTGATTAAGTACATATTTATTTAAAGTTAAAATATTATTGTGACATGCATGTATACGAAAGATCCCAATTTCTTTTGGCTGCCAGGTTCTGTGATGTGGTTTTTGGTCCTATAGACAAGGCATAGGTCATAGAATTTACTCGTGATATTCCCTTGTGGCATCTCTAACTTCAACTTTTTCCTAGATGTTAATTTCCAGTTTTGACCATGTTCATTCTTACTAAAATGGAATCTATCATTTACTTCCCAGGTCAATGCATTTGATCATGTCCGTGCCTTTGCACATCCTCATGGTTCAAAGTATTCTCTTCTCGTGTTCCCTGAAAATCATGAAGATAATAAGACAGTTGATGCAAGACATCACAAAGCTGTAACAGGCATACTGAAGACAAACCATCAGGATATTCAAAAGATGTATACACAAGAAAATGAGGGATTTTGCAGACCTTCTATTATTCCCTCCATCAGCTTAGGTCGACAGGACAGGAGTGTTACTGTGGGTGATGGACATCTAGTAACAATATTAGAAATGCCAGAAATGGACAATACAGATCCAGCCATCTGTAAGCAGTGTGATCCTTTGGGAGTAGTGCCTACTGGAAATACAGAGGAACATGAGGAACGGCTAGAAACCGTTTTGAATTTTCCTGCTGTTCAAAATTTGAACTTGGAGCAGGAGACAACACAAAGGGAACAGAATTTGCATGTAAATGCTCAAAGTCAGTTTCTACCCATCCTGCCATGGCTGGGAGCAGATGGCGAAACAAATACAGTTATGCTGAAAGCATTAACACGGCGAGTCTTGGGTATTGTTATGCAACATCCTGGAATTTTGGAGGTGAAGCTTTAAATTCTTTCAATTTTATTTCATTAGAGCTTTTGATGAAGTTTGGTTTGCTCTTTTTGTGTAACTGTGTATTCAGTTCCTAATTGATTCTGTCCAACTGTGTGCAGGATGATCTTATTAAGCAATTGGACATTTTGAATCCACAGGTGTGAAATTGTCCAGAGCAATTGTCTAGTTAAAGATATTGAAAGCTTAATTTGCTTTCTAGTTTTTCTCTATTTTTATCTCATACCATTGTGGCTGGTACAGTACTAGTCCATGTGAAAGCATTTTATAATATACATTTAATTTTTGTGTTTTTTCAGAGTGCCAGAAAGTTGCTACAGTTGCTTGAATTGGATAACCATCTTCATCTGAGGGAAATGTGCGAGTCGAAGAGAACTCCACCAAACATATTGAAAAGTCTAATTGGACCAAATTTTCAGAAGCAAACACCAGTGTGGAGAAAACATTATTATGCCAATCCAATGAGTACAGCAATGTTATAATATGCACCCTCAAAAGGGTCTTCTCAATTCCTGCCTTAAATGGTTAACTTTCTCTTAGGTGGAGACAATTTTTAACTGGAGGGTAGTCATTTGTTTGTTATATTATGAAGACAAAAGTTGTCTTGAATGCTCTTGATGGTTCCTGCAGACAAGTACTTTATGACTAATGGAAAAATAGCTTTCAAAATGTTTGCTTGAAGCATTTGGGCTGCAGTTTATGTAATTGAATGCAGTCTGCACCTTTATTGGCATGAACCACATTTGTAAACAAAGACACACTTAGTGCTCATTCCCTCTATGGAGGAAGATCCAGCTTCCTCTTGGAACTGTGATTGTCTTTGGGCTGGCTGGCCTTGTGCATATATCCTATTTTTAGAAGAGAAATGCTACAGTTGGAGCTGCCATGCATTTTGCTTCCATGTGCTACACTTGGATCAGTTGAACGTTTTGCTTCTTGTACCTAATTGTTCAGAAAAATATGATTCTTTTTATATTTGAGGGAATCAATGGTGGAAAGCTACTGACAACGTCACGTTTGATCTGATAGGATTTCTTATGAGCTCTGTTGTTTGAGAGATGAGTTCAGCATGTATATAATCACGGCATGATTATATCTGGTGTATAATCACGGCAAAAGGAAGGTGCCATTTTTTGTATTTTTAAATTAACTTATATTTTCACAGGGGCGTTCTTTCAATTTCAATTTAGTGGTTTACTACTGATTTCCCATATAAAAACTCTAAAGTTGTATCGCAACATTTGTACAGTAACAACATAAAAAAAATGAGTCACTCTTTTGCAATTAAATAAATAGATAGAGTGACTTCAAATGTAGCATCATTTTTACAAGTTGCAATCTATTTTACATCCTCATTAAACAACATTTTAGCAAGGGTACATGGCGGCACACTCCCTTTTTGCAGGCATACCCATACCAAGGATGTATTGAGGATGTGGTGATGCCTAGGAAATATCCATCCCATCCCCCTTGGCCCTCACAAATGCATGGAAATGTCTTGTAAACAGAGAAATTAGAATAACAAAAGACTGGGTGAAACTGGTGATCTCCAAGACAGCCACGGACATCAATGACATCCCCTGAATATCCCCACTTACAGCACATAAAAAGAAGAAGAAGCCTACGTTGAATAAAATACTTTAAAAAATGTGTTTTTTGGTGGGCTCCACACCGTGATAAGCCCCAAACACCTTAAAGCAGCCCCCTTATTCATTTGAATGACATTCTCTATCCTAGCTAGCCGCTACAAGTTGAAGGAGAAAAAAAAAATAAACGTTTAAATTTCAGTTTGAGTTTTAGACTTCAGTTCAATACTATATTTTATTGATTTTTAAGGCCAGCAACATTAGTGAAGACTGAGGAGGATGTAAGTGTTGGGTACAACTTACTATTAGTGTTTTTTTTCTTCTTTTGAGTTTTTCAAAGTGACAAGGCTTTTATTTTTTTTATTAGTTCAATACTATTTTTTATTGATTTTTAAGGCAGCAACATTAGTGAAGACTGAGGAGGATGTAAGTGTTGGTACAACTTACTATTAGTGATTTTTTTCTTCTTTTGAGTTTTTCAAAGTGACAAGGCTTTTATTTTTTTTATTAGTTCGATACTATTTTTTATTGATTTTTAAGGCAGCAACATTAGTGAAGACTGAGGAGGATGTAAGTGTTGGTACAACTTACTATTAGTGTTTTTTTCTTCTTTTGAGTTTTTCAAAGTGAAGGCTTTTATTTATTTGTATTAGTTCTATTCATTTTCACTTTTCACTTGCAAGTTGCACTCACTTTTATTCACAAAGCACTAAACAGCATGAGTAGCAGCAATGGAAGTGAATGTGGAACAATTGGTACAAAACTAATAAGGGTTCTAGCAAGTGGTGTGGATGAAGTAGGACAACTACATAACATGTTTGAGTGCCCTCTTGCTCTATTGAAACATTATGCAAAAGGCCTTTTTAAACCCTCTTGTACAATTTGTGAGAATTTTAGACAAACAAAAACAAAATTTAGTGGAGAGTAGAGTTTGGTTGTCATATTTATAACAAATATCTTAGAGGGAGTTACACTAGAGCATCTAGTCATCTCTTGGTGATTAGAGGATAGAGGTTAAGGCTTGTGCTAAGATAAACCTAGCTTAGAAGGAAGAGGTAAAAAGATTGTTTATGGAAGGTGAAACAAGATCTAAGGGTATGTCAAAGCTAGTAGAGTCTACACAATTTGCTAACCCATCCATGGCTGCTAATGGTACTTGGTAATGTTTCTACAAGAGTAAAGAGTAAAAACCATGCTTATGCGTTTGTTGTCTCTTTCCTTTGCCCCTAAAGTTGTGGGGTATCAATCTTGATTTGTGGTATGCTAGACAACCAAATAAGAAGACTTCGATCTAGAGCCTTTTGCTAGGCAAGAGAAGGGGCTTGCAATTACCTTCCTCCCACCCGAGTAGGGGGCTAAATCAATATGCAATCATAAGATGTGACTAAGTCTTCCTTTACCAATTTTTTCATTATGCATGCCATACTATTTCATGTGGCATGTTCCTTTCAGTTCAAACAAATGTTCAAAGATGCAATTGTTATTGGCCCCTCATTTGCCCTCCTTGGTGAACATAAATTACGCACTACCTTCCTTAATAGAGAGTATTTTAAGGTGAATGTGGTGATAGGGGAAATAAGGGAAATTTGGATAAGGGAGAGTTGCTCTATAATTATGGATGGGTTGACCAATATTAGACATTGGCCACTCATTAACATCATATTCACATATTTAGTTGACTCTTTTTTTAGAGTTGTTGCTTGTTCAAGGAAACACAAAGATGCATACTTCCAATTTTAAGTTTTAAAAGAGGCCATAGAGGAGGCTAGGGCCTCAAATGTTATGCAAGTGGTCATTGATTCATCACATGTGTGTAAATTAGTTAGCATGATATTTGAGGGTATACAAGTACATCTTTTAGATCTTATGTTGTATTCATGTATTGAACAATATATTAAAAGATGTGGAATATAGATTGGGAGAAGAGAGTGGTGGCATATGCTAAACATATTTATGTGTTTTTTTGCAACCACCACATTCTAAACATATTTATGTAACACATTTGTGACCACCACATCTCAATCTATTTAGGGATTTTTCAAGGAATAATTTTTTCAAACATGTGGAGGCTAGGTGTCTCAATTACGTCATTTTGTTAGAGATGATGCTTGAGGTGTGGAGGCTCTATAGTTGATGAAGGTTAATCAAAGTAGAGTAGATGGCTTGATGCAAGCACTATTGAGGGAAGAGATGTGAAACAAAAGATTCTTGATGATGATTGGGGTGAGAGGAGAATTATACTTTTATTATGCAAATTATTAATGTTTGTAACTTGATAATATTATCATATTTTGTATTAGCATTGACTCTTGTCATTTGAGTTTTATAATCATTTTTTGTTTTGTTTTGTATGTAGATATTTTACTTCTCATCTCATTTGTTGTAGATGTCATTAGATATTTTGAAACAAACTCTTCTAATCTTGGAGAGAATAATGCAATATTTGCCAACATGCTTGGGTAGATGAATCAAACAATTCACGATGAAGATTTTAATTTGAGATTTTATGAGGAGCATAATAGGCCCATTATGATGTGGTGGTGGAACACTATGAACAATCATTTCATGTGACAACTTTTGTTTGAAATCCCAAATGGTATGCACCAAAGGACGGTATTCACTTGAGGAGGCAACTTTACTTCAAACACAAGGACTTGCCTTTGTCAATCTTTGTGGTCCAACATTCAAAAACCTAGAGGGGATGATATATCAAGCTATATTAACTCAATCCAATCCTATTGGATGATGGGCGTGGCATATTGAAGGTACATTAAAGTAGATAATTTTTTTCATTCATCCCCTTCCACAAATTTCTAGTTCCTCTACTATAGAGAGGAATTAGTTTACATATAAATTCATCCTTCATCAAGAGGAACATGCTTACCTCTCTACGAGTTGAGAAGTTGGTAGTAGTGCATAGAGCCTTAAGACTCTAGGATTGACAAACTTTAGCCTTAAAATGGGATGTTGATTCCAAGGATGCCACATAGATTAATGAGGAGGCACAAGAGGGATTGGTGGGTTTTCCATTGAATGAGGGAACTCTTGAAATATATTGGTGGGAACCAATTTGAAAGTTAGATTTTGATTTAGGCAAGGATGAGGCAAAGTCATGGTAGTAATAGTCTTTCAACCTTTTCATTTTGATGTATTATGTATATGCACATTGTTAGTGAAAACTCAAATTGAAATAATTAGACATTCAAATTTTGTTAATTTGTGTGTTGACTTGTGAATTATTAATTTAGCTCTAATGTTTCATAATATTGTTCTATAATGTATTTGATAAATGCCTTATATATGAATAATTGAAATTTCTTATATTTTTAAGATTTTCCTTATTTTTTAA
Organism: Sequoia sempervirens; assembly: GCA_007258455.2. Taxonomy (NCBI): domain Eukaryota; kingdom Viridiplantae; phylum Streptophyta; class Pinopsida; order Cupressales; family Cupressaceae; genus Sequoia; species Sequoia sempervirens. The sequence goes on from VDFB02179234.1 coordinate 109,470,844, forward strand.
TTGTTGTCCTTTAAAAAAGGTGTATTGTCTCGTAACTAGAAACATGTCCCCCATTTTTGGCCATTCTCATCTCAAAACCTTTGTGGAACATAGCTTTCTAGGGCCCAAACATGAATAAATATGCTACTAGTGTAAGAGGTCCTTTCTATTCCTCCCAATACGTTTTTTGTATCTTACTTCTTGTCTCATCTATGTGAGAAAATATTGTCTTGTCACCATCAAGGGTGATTACACCACTACAACTTAAATGAAAATAAAAAAATAGAATAAAATTAAAGGCTTATTGAATTCAACTATGCTTTTCATCAAATAATCTACATCTTGGATTTTATTATATAGAAAATGTATCCAAAGATTTAATAAAGGATTATTTTCAAAGGGGGAAGTTATAGATTTACCATTGGTTCAATTGTAGCTCTCATGGAATTGGGAAGACTTTATATGAAAAATAATAAAATTAATCAAGAATGTTAACTTAGAAAGTTGTTTAGGAAGAGTTGACTTAGTTAACATGAACTTTACATATGAATTTGGGTCCATATCATTGAAATACCAAAAAGCACACCCATGGAATGATTAATTGACTATGCAATTTAAGTAAAAAATACAACAATTGTAACAGAGCCAAGTGAAAAAATGTGACAGGTGGCAAGGTCATTATGAAATCACAAAAAAATTACTCTCTTTAAGTAGCTATGCCATTGGAAAACCATGACAATGAATTGGCAAAGAGATGGTAAAAAAAATGATAAAAGGGAATATGAATCAGACTAAGTTTAAGTGTTGCACTATTTGATTGGCATTGCCAACACAAAAGCATGGTAGATGGGTGATGAATAGGTGTAGAAAACACAAGCAAGTAAAGTGAAAAAAAAGAAATCACACTTTTTGAGTGACATAGGTGATGAATAGGTGTGTAGAAAACACAAAAGCAAGTAAAGTGAAAAAACAAGAAATCACACTTTTTGAGTGGCATTGCTAGCACAAAAGCATAAAAAACATTTGAAGGGTTTAGGAGTAAATGTTGACTCCTCAACACCCCCATAAATAGTTGCTAAACCAAAACATCTTCCACAAGAGAGAAAATGGCAAGAATACTTGCTTCAACAATGCAAGATTGAATATGGTTGAATATACAAATGTACATGAGATGCCTTGCTTATAAAGGCAAGGTGAGAGATAGGATTAGACAAGATCATGACAAGTGTCTTGATCCTATAACATAAGACAACTAACTTATAACAACCTAGGATAAGATAAGATCTAGATATAACAACTAAGACTTATAGAAGGAATCGTAGAACCTAAGTAAACTCAACATGTGAATATGTCCTCTAATTACCTAGTAAGAAAATTAGCTAGGTACAAGACATTTATTCACACCAACAAAAAGAAACAAACATAAAGTGAGTTGCACATTTTAGCTAGTGTTGCCACCCAAAAGTTTCTACAATCACACTTTTTGGCTAGTGTTGCCACCCAAAACTTTTGACAAATACACTTTTTAGTTTATATTGCCATGATATAAGTTATTCAAGCGCAAGAAAACCAAAATTTAGTGTTGGACATAATTTCATATCCAAGTTTTCAATATTTAGTAGAAAATTTGTCTAGTTTTTGAAATAATTCCATTTTTTAAAATTACAATTTTAATAGATATGTTTTTTTTTTAAGGATAAAAGTTCAAACATCCAACTTTCTATTATAAAAAAATGCTATTTTAGAAAGTTATTTTTTAAAAATTGTTTTTTGAAGAGTGGTGAAAGAAGCTCAAAAATCCTTTCTATTTTAAAAATGTACTTTAAGAAAAAGAAAAAAAATCTTTTTCAAAAGTAATCATTAGTTTCATAGCCATGGATAGTGTTTCAACAATTTCTACAAGCTCAAAAAAAAAAAAAAGGTCAATCTATATTTCAAAGACTTAAGTAGATTTGATAAAGTTAACAAGCCAAAGTTGTTCTAGATTTTTAAAAATGACTTAAGTAACAAAAGTTCTATTTTCTTAGAAGAAATAGATTTGAGCTTATTATTAATATTTTAATTTTATTAATTATTTTAGAATTAGTTTGCTTTGTTGTTTCTTTGTTTGCAGATAGAGATATAGTTTCTTCAAAGCTTGAACTTATTAGAAATATTTATTATTATTTTGATTTTAAATATGATCTTTCGAGAGTTTGTTAGTAAGTGCCTTGAGCACATAATCTGTGATGATAGTTGATATAGAGCCTATGCTATAGAAAGTGTTAGAGAAGTTATTGTATTTTTGTGAAAGTTAATGAATTTTGGTGAAATTCACATATAAATTGTAGAAGCCATTGTTTAGTATAAGTGATTATATATTTGTAATTTCCTAGATTAAATTGATAAAATATATAATTGGTCAAGCTCAATATTGAGAAAGTCCATCTTTCCAAATTGTCACTTTGTATGTAGTTTAGCTCTTTATTTCATGAAATCATGAGGTGTTACTTGTTTAATCATTTCCTATTGGTGTATAATATTGGCCTCTAATTTAGCCAATAGTTGGAAATCAATTGGTGTTTTCTATTTTAATATGTGTTTACAAACAAATATTAATCTCTACTTTAAATAAATATTTGTTCTTGTTTATGATTGAAGTGTTTGTCCATAATTCAAACACTTTTATCTTGATTGTTGATAACTTGATATTTACATTTGGGTTAAAAAATATAGCTAGTTAGATATATACACTTAGATGCAAACCCCCATGAAATCTTGGATGATATGAATACTTGTAAATTGTTATTCTTAGGTTTAGTAAGATCTTAGGGAGCTTCTCCTTCTAATTTGAAGAGTGGCTATACCACACACTATTTTGTTTTGTATTGTTTGGAAATAGAAAAATTAAATTGCTATTTTTTTGATGAATTTATTGGGGAATGAGATACAAGTAGCTAAACTTGCAACATTAACTCTTATTACCTTGAAATGCAAAAAAATGAATAACAAGCCCATGAAGGAGTTCATCACACAATTCAACTAATTTGTTGGTGGAATTAGTAATTATTTAAGACCATCTCCACAAATTCTTTTGAATTATTTTTGTTAGTGTAAATAGAGCCTTTATCTACCTATTTAGCTAATCACCTTTCTAGGATTGACCTATTCATACCTAGCTTATGTTTACTTAGGTTTCTTTTGCTTTTGTCTCACCTCATAGTATTGAGACGTGTCCTCATGACTTGAGACACCTATTGACACTTGCTCACCTACTTTTCAAGTGAGCTCACAAGTGTCCCACCTATAGAGGGTAGTTAGGAGTTCAATCTTACCATCCTACCTTCTCATCCTTTCCTATAGATGCAAGGCTCGATCATTGTATCATACACTCTTCATTTCATATTTGATAGACATACTATTGTGCATATTTTATTTACTTGTGAAAATTGTTTCATGTTCTCTTTGATCTTGACATTGTCCAACATGATATCAGAACCATTAGAGCATGTTCCTTCTTGCATCGAGGTGACTCCTGCACATAGCATTATCAATGGAGCATCATAGAGCCAAACAAATAGCACCATCTCATTCACAAGGCTTGAAAAATGAAAAGACATTTTTTCATTTCAGCAATTTCGATAATTTTCATCTTTTGCACTTTTCTGACCTCTATGCCTATTTTACAAAAAGTTGTAAAAAAACATAACAGAGGGCTAATTTTCCCTTTGCTCATCTGCTCATTAAGACAAATGTTTTGTATTTGTGAGATTTTGGCCATTTTGGCCTATTTGTAATCTCGTAGAAAATCTTGGCCAATTTGGCCTATTACTTGTATTGTGGCCTATTAAAACCTATTTGCAAGATTCCATTGGCTTTTACAAGCAAGTTTGTGGCTTCTCGGTCTACTTGCAAGTTTCATGAAATTTTATTGTCACCGCTGTTTGTAGGTGTGGAATTTCAAGAATACTGGTTGAGTTGCAAATTACACAATTGCAAAAATTATGATAAAAGATAAACTGTAAATAATTGCATTGATTATTAACTTGATAATTGCTTAAGAATGAGTACAATATATAAAACACAAGAAGAGCCATCTAGAATGACAACTCCCAACTAGAAACTAGGCATGCAACTCCATGCAAGATTGCACAACTAAACAATCATTATCTTAACAATCTAACAACTTAGAGCAAACTTTTCTAGAAGAATGTTTTAGACAGAATATTCTACACTAACCGATATTATGTGGCTATTTTGCTCTTGGAGGATTTCAACAAATTGATTTTGAATTCCTCAAGAAAACAACGCTAGAGATTTGGTGCAGGTTTTAATGGAGTATTGCGCACTATTTTAAAATCATTCTTCTTCATGGGTGGTTGCTCCAACAATCTCCACGCCTCCAGCTTCTGTCATCAATTAAAGGTGTTTGGGAGCTGAGGATTGCAACTCCATCATTGTGGTCTATTGTCTTGTGTGCGAAATTCATTAGTGCAGCCTCCTTCAACACTTTGCAGACCTTCATCTACAGATTTTATCTGCCCACTATTTTTGAACCCTGCAAATATCTATCTCTGTCGTTCAAGGTTGGTGAAGAGGGCGTTCGGTGAGCATTTATAGGGCTTCTACTTGAGGCTGACTTACATTGCAGGTCGTGCCCTCTCAGCATGCAAATATGGCAGAGAATTTTGACGTAGTGTTGCAGCCTGTTAGTAATTTTTGCCACCGAGCAAACAAATTTTGTAGTCCACGCCATACCCAGATAGGCTGCACATTTGCTAATTTGGAGGCAGCGTAGAAATCTTCACACAGGCAGTTTGAAGCTCTCTAAAGTCTTTAAGTCGTCGCCTCTTTATATGAAGCTTCACAAGAACAAAGCTCCTTCACGGCATCAATGGCGTTCTACCTCCCAAGCAGCAGTCAAACTGCCATTTGGGCGATAGCTTCAATTCCGCAGAAATTTGGTATGAATGAATGAAAGATTTTAATGACGTTCACAAGACTAAATAGTTTATGGGACCAAGACAAAACAGGCCTAATTTGACTTCATGCTTTTTTTCAAGTCAGATCTCCCTCATCCTTCATACACGTCAATGTCTTCTCCAACAAAATGTGTCAACTCCTCCATTTGGCGTAAAGACTCAAAACATTGGCAGCTTACTCCCTTGCATAGTGGCCTTTATTATTTCTTATGTTTAACATTTGTTGTTTATTGCAGTTTTTATACTTTAACAATCTTAAGAAAATATGCTAGGAAACATTATATGTAAACAACAAATTGTTAGCATTTTTTGCTGAACATTAGCATTATTTTTAACCATTGTTTATTCGTAACTGCTAGTGGTTCGGGTTAAGAGTCTGGTTCATTTTCATGCTTGCAAGGGGGGCTTGTTTTTCATTTTGTGATAACTTGCAAATGGGGAGGTGTTTTTTGATCACTAATAGTTGTTGGAAAGCTGATTCCAACACTGTCATTTTTACATTGAGACATTTTCGATTTGCTACTATTTAATTGCTCTTTTAGTCCTATGAAGTCAACATTGTAAGAAAATTTTGTTGGGGCATAACTTTCACCCTATTTAGCAAAATCTTGCAAACTCTTTTTTGATTTCTATCAAAATTTTATAAGGAATTCAAATTTACTTGTAATTTTAAGATCTAGGTTAAACCATTTTTTCAAAAAATTGTAAAAAATCTGAGTTATAAACGAAAGATTTTGTCATCCGATCTTCAAAACTTGTAAAATTTTCTTGCACATTGTTTTGGGGGGTCTACAATCAACACTAATTTTTTTGGGGGGCTCTTTGAATCAAGAGGACAATCTAAATGTTTCTGTTTTTTTAGTTTGTTGGTTCATGTGATCATGTCTCTCACACTAAATCCCTTCCATTTGAGTATTCTTTGTAATCCTCCTAATAAATAGAAAACCAAATGTGGATATTGTGGAAAGAAAAGGCATACTATAGAAGAATTTTGATTTCATCAAACTAACAAGCTCAAGAAAATTCTTCTTAGTCATGGCATTGCCTTACTTGATCCTCTAGTTTCAACACATACATAATCATCATCTAGTCTCACTCAAACATCTTGTGGGACATTATCATTTTGGGATGAACAATGTAATCTGATGACTTGCATTGATATCTCACCGCCCATATCACTTGTTGCTACATCTGAATCTGGCGTTAACTCTTTCATGAGTTCTCATGATTCTTTACATTAGGTTATTGCTATCGTCATTCCAGATCCACCACATTGGGATGCATATCTATTAGAAATAGAATCTTTGTTTGAAGAATCCCACCTTACTAATTTGGATGACACCATTGAGGACATTCATCTTCTATTTGATGACAACTTTCATAAAGTTGCATCACCATTGTCATCTTTGGATATTGCTCTTGCCTCGCCTATATTGACTTATATCTTGACAGATTGTGTAAACATTCATAATGGGTTGTCATCATCTGCAACAGTATCAAATTCACATTGGTCTACAAATATCCATACATCCATGATCCCTATTCCAGAATCTTCTATGGTGCATGATCCATCATATCAACATCCATCACACCTCAGCATTGGCTTGGAGATCTTTGAACATCATTCAAAGGCACCATTTTAGTCTTTGGATTATGTGCAACATTTAGATACATTCATCTTACTTCTCGTATATTCCTATTCGGAATGGGGATTTTGTTTTGCACACATTTGTGGTATTGTTTCTTCCCAAGGGGAGAAATTTTGTTCAACATTTTTGGATCATCTTCAACATCCCGTGTCAAGCATCTACTAGCACTATAAGCATCATTTTGAGGGGAGGTTGCATGGTTTCTTTTCTACTATTAGTTTTGGGAGGAAACATTTCCTCACATGGAGTTCATCACTTCACAGTTTTTGGGGGTCACATGACCTTCTATTTTCTCTCCTATGGGGAGAACATCCATTATACTTTGTGATAGAAGTAGTCCTTTGGGGGTCATCATGAGTTCTCCATTTATCACTTCTTCACTTGTACATTCCATTGCATTTGCATTATTCTCTTTTGGAGAGGGGTTTTAATTTCCCATTGGGCTTTTATCCTTTGCTCCACCTTATGAAATATTTGTATGAGTACCTAACATGGCCTAGTAGTTGAGAGTCGCCATTAGTGAATACATTACTCCCTAAGATGCACTTAAGAGGGGGGTGTTACTGTAAATAGAGTCTTTATCTACCTAGTTAGCTAATCACTTGTCTAAGATTGACCTATTCACACCTAGATTAAGTTTACTTAGGCTTCTTTTACTTTTGTCTCACTTCATAGCATTGAGACATGTGTCCTCATGACTTGACACCTATTGAAACTTGCTCACCCACTTGTTAAGTGAGCTCACAAGTGTCCCACCTAGAGAAGGGTAGTCAGTAGTTCAATCCTACCTTCCTACCTCCCCATCCTTGCCTATATATGCAAGACTTGATCATTGTATTATACACTCTTCATTTCATATTTGATAGACATACTATTGTGCATATTTTATTCACTTGTGGAAGTTGTTTCATGTTCTCTTTGATCTTGGCATTATCCGACAACTTCAACAACAACCTTCCATCAAAAATGGTTTTCTTTTTATCAAAACTTATGAAATTAATGAACTCAAAAAAACCCAAGAAAAAGTAGTTAAGCTTTAAGATGACATGATCATTATCAATGAAATTAGAAAGGACTCCATCAAGTTATTGGTCCCAAGTTCTTTAACCCCTCTCCTATAATAAGTGGCAATTGATGTGACCAATATGAAAAGATAGTTTTAGTAGAACAATTCAATGAAACAACATTAAGGGCAACTTCAAAGGAATTTAATAGAAGTAATCATCTTAGATTACCTCCTCCACTTAAAAATATTTCTCTGAAGGCACTTCTTGTTACAATGCAATTTTGTTCTCTTCTCATCAGACAAGAGGCTATGATACTCAACATTGTTCGAAGATGCATCACATGATGTGTTCCTTGGTAGCCTCTAGGTTAGATTATTGAAAGTTTTATCTAATCTTCAATGTCTTCATGATAAACTCAATGACAACTTGATAATATGGTATGTTCAAAATGAACTAGCTTGTGTCAAAAAAATAAATACACTCAATGATTTTGCATGTTCATGGAAACAAGTAGTTGTAAAAGAGAAAAGATTCAAAATGAGGAGACTACATAAGGAGAATCAAAGGGAAAACTTATTAATGGTGACTCATTTTCAAGAGCTTACCTTTATTCCACCATCAACAAATCAAGATAAAGTGTTAGATTTCATGTCCACCTCTTAGGATTTGCCTATTTTCTATGGAGGAAAACAAGTTTTTTATTGGAAGAAACTACTATAGAAACCCCAAATTTGACTCTACTTCTTCATATTAACTTTTTGCTAATTAATTAAATAAGTCATTATTTAATTAATTACCCCCTACAATTAATTAATCATTCTTCTAATTCCCTTTTGTTCCCTAAAGTTAATTAATTAAATCAAATTAGCCTTAGTCCCTAATTCATCCAACTAAATCAATTAATTAACACTTTCTTAATTAATTAATTTACCATAATTAACCCCTCATTAACATTTCTAATATTTAATTCAACATCATTACTAGTGGACAAATAGCCTAAGTCCTTTTAATCTCAACCCTCTTGTTCAACATGGATCAAGATCTTAACTATTCACCTTCCTACATGTATCCCCCATCTCATTCAATGATCCCACATGTGTGAGCATGCTTGAATCATTTCATTGCTTTCTCACACATGTGTGAGCATAACAACTTAGAGGCATTCCCTTGACCCATCTCCACACATTGCTCACACATGTGTGAACATGCTTTCCTTACATGCCACCTTCATTCTCACATATGTGATCATTCTTGGCTTTTTGTTACACGCCAATTGTGTAATTACCTATTTACTATTATTGCGCTAGGGTAAATATTGCATGTGTGAATGTACTTTGAATTCAAATTGAGAATATATGTGCTTTCACTTTGTTATCAATGAATTATGAATGAATGTTATTTCATTTAATGATATGTGATGAAATGCATATATGTGAAATGGATGGTTATTGAATTGGATATTCTAACTATGGAGAAATATTATGTGAAAGCATAATTTGTTGAATAGCTGACTATCGTGGGAATGTGTTAGTTGGATGCAGGTATATGTTCAATCCTCCAGGTGCAATGGGAAGTATCAATTAGGAGAACTTGGTTGGGTAACCAATAACATAACCTAATTGAGCTTACACACACACTCATAGTAGAATGGTTGAGTCAAGTTATTATGTCAGGAATTGATAAGTCATCCTTAGTATGACGTGTTTGCATTAGTATGGGTCTTAATTACTGTTGAATGCATGTTTGGATGATGTTTATCTATTTGGAACTTATGAGTTCTTCCTTATATTACTATGCTTGAATTGATGAGGTGAACACATGTGGAATATATGTATATGTATGCATATGCATGTTGACGATGGGCCATACACATGAAGGAACACATACATGAGAGTACATAGGTAGACGTACCTATGCACTCTTATGAATGGGTTGCTTATGAGCATGGTGTTATCAAACGAACAATACGACATGTATGTGAATTTGTATATATACATCACATGAATGTTCCCTATCAATACGATAGTAATGTGTATGTGCTTGATTGTGCAATCAAATATGTACATATAGATATATATAAGATATATACATATATCCATATGTATACATGTATCGATACATACATATGTTTGGCAAATGGAAATGTCCATACAAATATATCAACATATGTATATGTACGTATACATGTACATAGAGGAATACATATATATATACATACACACACACACACACACATATATATATAGTCGTTATGATTATTATGTGAATTTCAACTTGATCATATTCATTTATATATCGAATGTATATATACTTGATTGACATGGGATATATATATATATATATATATGTGTGTGTGTGTGTGTGTGTGTAATATAGCATTAATGCTATTTATTCACACACACACACATATATATATATGTACATATATATATATGTACATAAATATATATGTACATAAATAAATATATATTTATATATTTATATATACATGGTATTAAATAAAGGCCAATATGGAAGTAAACCATAGTTGATGCTTATGGAAATGAATCTTTATTATTAAGCAATGATTTATCCCAAACTTAGAACGCTTATATCTATGATGTAAAGCAATGTAATATAAAGCCAACTTCATAAAGTATTATGAATGCATGATAATAGGAAAAGCAAACAAGGCACAAATTGGTCAAAGCACCACTTATACGCTATTATTATGAAGCGACTCATTCTTCCTCTATTGCTCAACAATGCTATGACTAAGTCGACATAGTATAAGTGTCACCTGTAATAGAAGATTGTTTCAAGTGAGTTAACCTGTGCCAAAAGATAGGGAGGATTGGCTACAACATGGTGCCAAATTATGAAAACTCTATAATCTATAGAAGTCTGTTTTGGTTGCAATTCGATTGTTATCATTTGGGCATGTGCACCTTTGAATTAGTATTTAGCTACTGTCAACTAAATGAGTCAATATGTAACATATTATGTTGAGTTTAGACTCAGATTTCTGCCACCTTTAAGGTGTATGTGGTGAGTCGACTTGCATAGAGAGAGTTGTCGACTAGCATGCCTTTTCTATAGGTTGCAATGTCTCAAATTTTTGTATAAATAGAGGGGCAAGTTCTCTCATTTGGTACGAACTATTCAACAAAATTATTTTGCAAATTTACTCTGTTGCAATATTTTGAGAGCTGTATTCTATGAGAGCTGAGAGATATTTTGTGAGAGATGAGAGTTACTTTGTGAAAGCATTGCATTATCTTGAGTAAGTGTCTATAATGAGGAATTTCTTGGGGTTGATATAGTAAAGCTAGGAAGCTGTTGTTCGAAGGTTGTGCATCAAGTCAGTCAATTGGTTAAGCATATTACAGACATGAGGATCTAGTCTTCTCTTATTTTGTCTTTATTTACAAAAGATTAAGAATTGAATTCTTTATTTGAACCACTTGAGATTACTTGCAATAGAGAAACATAGAATTTGCTTTGGAAAGGAAAAAGAAGTTGTATTATGCTTTTCTATGAAAGTGCTTGTATTTACTCCATAATAGGAGGGAATGTTTTTCATTAGTATTAAGATACTAGGAATGATTAAGCAAGGATAGCTTAAGGGTTATTCATATCTAAGTTATTTGATTATATTAGATAGCTAGAGAAATACTCCTGGAATTTGATTGACCATTATGCTTTGTGGGTAGAAATACCATAGAGTTTGTGGGAAAGGGAATATGATATAATATTTCTAGGGCTAAAGATTACCCATTGGAGGAAATAACTATGCATAGATTATAGTGGCTTAAAGTCAAATCGAGCTTGAGTAGTGTATGTTAGTAAGATGACTGTCACTCAAAGTACTAAGTGAGAACACTTTGACCAAATTAGTGTGATTGCCTTTGGCTCCACTGTCAATTCACCGTGATCTATTTATGCATGCTAGTTCCAGATTGTAGGGTTTACAAGTTCTAGTCATGTAGGACACAACACTAAGCTCATAATGGTTGTCGTTACAAGGTTACTCTACCAATCTCTTCATCGAAGGTTAGGGCCATCTATCATATGATATATGTGTGGGGGACCACATATGACTCTATGGTTGGCAATTTTTTTTTGAGTGATGCTTCTCCTCCTCGACAGGCGACAAAAGACCAAGATTTGAAAGGAGGTTCCTGGACTATCTATATCTATTACTTTGAAGCTTGGTTGAGCTATGTATGTACTTTGTACACATTCCTGGAAATATTGTATTATGTGGAATATTATATTGGAATGGAATCAATGTTGATTATTGTTATGACATCTATGTTCATTTGTTCCCTATAAATAAAAGAAATTTTTTATAGCAATGGTTAAGTTACATTATTTTTTTACTTGCAAAGTGAAAATTTAGGAAAAATTACTTCAATGAATGGTTGACATGTTATACTTTCCTCCTTATCTCTTAATATTCCTCCAATTGCTAACATATCATTGTATCTCATGGTTTAATTAAAATATACAATTAATCTTGAATCTTTCATCCTTTTGTGACACTTGTCACAAGGCTAATAATCCTCTCCATGCAGTTAAATCTTAATAATTGATTCCATCTCTTCACTTTGGCCCTTTGTTTCTCTCTTGAGAAACCTATATAATAGAGGCTTTCCACCCTCATTCCATGATCTAGTTTTATGCTATACATATGTTGTTGATATCATAATCCAATCACTCATTTTCACCATTGTGTTATCATTTGAGTAACAATTTACAAAGAGTAGCCACATAAAATCATTTAGAGCACATCCATATATCACAATGGAGGTCTAATGCATTGTTTTTATTGTTCCTTTGCATTCTTGTCTATTTATCTTCATTGTTTCTCTATCACAAGTGTGACTATTTATTTGAGTTTTGGGTTTTTTGTGCTAACTCATTTTCTTGTAGCTTGAATAGGGGGTCGACAACTACATATTACTTATTTGTAGAAGATAAAGTCTCACAAGCATTTGCAAAGCATAATGAGAAATCAACTAGTTTTATTGAGCAAGGCATTGACTACACAACAAAAGAAGATGCATCATATGAGTTCTTATTTTCCTTTGAGGGGATTTTTGAAGAGCCTAATCAAGACAAAATTGAGGAATCAAGAGTTGCATATTTGATAGTTGTCAATGAGTTGATGCCAAAGTTAGATATACTTGAAGAAGAAAAATTGTTAATCACTACAAATAGCAAAAGTCAAATTAATAATGAATATTCAAATTTCTCTCTCCCTCTTAAGAACATATTATTTAAAGCTAATTGCATTGATAAATGTAAAGATACCCAAGTTGTATAAGGCCTCCCACTATGGGATGATGGATGACAAAATTTATCACTAGATAATGATTATTTTCTTGAACACATATTCTTTGATAATGATTTAATACTTCAAGATTCAAACCTATATGGGTTGTCAAATAAAGATTAAATAGATGCAAATTATAAAGTGTTCCCAAACCATGACACATAACTGATACACATTATGGATTTAGAAAGTCAAGACTAGGTGATTAAATTTTTTCTCCATGTTTAGCCTTTCTTAGAAAACGATGCTTTATTTGATTTCAAGGTTGAATATGCTAAAGCAATTGAAGAGGATAAATAAAAAAATATGTAAAGTTCACTATTCCCACATAGGTGTTGTAGCTACAAGATATTGCTAAATACCTTGAAAAAGAGACATTACATCTCCACCTACTAGAGAGCTTTTTCCTTATGAAAGAAGAGTATCTAGAACAATACACATCACTTAGTTTGTGCTATATTCTTTGCTCCATGATCATTCCTACCCACTTGAAATTTGGATCTTCAAGAAAACAAATGAATAATTTTTTAGGTCATGGTTTTCCATGGTTAGAGCCTTGACTCAAAAAGGGGGGTTGTTATTTTTTTCTAACATGTCATTTTTTTCTATTCAATGAGTTTCCCTTTTCATTGGTAGGTAGGTAAGTAACATCCTTCTTAGGTTCATTATGTCATGATGTTTTTCCCTTTAATGTAATGTATTTTCTTATCATTATGTTTTGCGTTAGGTGTTAGTTTAAATTAGTCTCTATTTCATACAAATAAGACATTAACCATATTTTAAAAAAATTCTCATTTTTTCCTATGGCCAAGTTTCTCCCACAGTTTCTAAAAAGAGCCACTATTGATACCCCTATGAAAATTTCCCTGCAATCACATTGGTAGTTTAGATTAGGCCATTCTTTTCATGTTATTAATGTCAATTCACTAACTCATTTGACTGCAAAATCCGATGAAACTGTCTAACGAAATATGTAAAATTCGATGTTCGTTGGGTGCTTGTAAAATTTGATGTGTAATTTTCAATTTTTTGAAAGTTTATCCTCAACGTTTGTCGAAATTTCAACGAACCTGGGGTTCGTCAAAATGTCGGCTATCATTTTCATTGAATTTTTGACAAACATGAAAAATAGAAAGAAAAAAATCAAATTGTGGCCGACATAAAGAAAAAGTGAGTCTCTGATTTATTAATGACAAAGTTGTTTTTCTGGCACTGAGACAGCTTAGGAGAACTAAGGACAATTTTCTTGGGGAAAAACTTTAAAAAATTCAAGAAAATATCGCCAAGTTGAGGGTAGTCATCATTTTGCAAAATTCACCAGGAAGTTAGATTTGTAGTTCTAGGTTTGAAAATCATATTTTAAAGCAACATCTCATCAGATTTCATTTTTAGAGGTTAAGGGTTTTGAGAATTTCATGTCCATATTTTGTTGTGTGGAATCACCATAAGATCACAACCAAGGAACAAATTCTTGTGACTGTAGTTATGTGATCCATAACTCTATTGGTCATGTGGCACAGTTGTGCTATAACAAATACAGGATGCATTCATGTGTGACTCAAGTTTAATGTGGCTATGTTGTGATAGAATAGTTAATTTAGGTTGTATAATGTAGGTGCCAATCATCATTGGGTGCATTCAGGTTGTCTCAAGTTTAATAGGTTAGGATGTAATTATAGCATGATCGAAGAGTGATTACCTCTTGCTGCAATAAAGAGCCTATAACTCTGGTTGATATGCAGAGTGGTTGTGTTATATCAATTATGTAGTGCATTCAAGCACAACCCATGTTTAATGGGCTATTCTAGAGAGATCAAGATTTTCTAAACCTTATGAATGTTACTTGACATATATTTGCATAATCTCAAATTCCTTCAGAAGATTTTGAAGTATCAATGTATCCTATATAGGTTTAGAATGTTTTATTTTAATTAAAAAAATAAATAAATTATGTATTTCCCTATAATTAGATAATGTGG